>JBBMKF010000001.1:2430143-2452178 GCA_037834155.1 Curcuma caesia | reverse complement strand
AGCGTGGCGGCGCGCCGGGGGCGGAGGGACGGCAGGGGCAGGGTGAGGGTGGCGCTGCGAGCGTGCGCGGCGGCGCCTCCGCCGATGATGGAGGTGTTCCGGTGCGACGAGGTGGTGGCGAGGGAGGGCGACTGGTGGGTCTACGCGGCCGATGCCGCGAGGCTGGAGGAGAAGCTCGCGCTCCCCGTCGGCTCCTGCAATCTCGCCATGCCACTGTGGGCAAAAGGTCTGCAACACTATTCAAATCTACTAATTATCGATCATTTGCTTCAAAACTATTCTTTCATGCGATTCGATACTTTGCCGGAGTAGAAGTTCCACAAATTCAAGAACAAATTATTCAAACTATTGCCATTTCGTTTACAACTAAGTTCTGATGATTCATCACCATGAGCTTTGATGGCCATTAAGATTAGGACTCACTGGGTGCACTGTTTTTACGGACAATAGCAATAAATTTCAGTCGAATATACTGGCAGTCAAAGCTCAATCTCTGTTGAATCAGTAGGAAAAGATATCATTTTCTTCAATTAAAGAGGGGGGAATGAATGCACTGAGGGAGATAATTAATATGGTTGTTGGTGGCATCGACTGATAGGACCCACCAACCTTTGCGACAGTACCTCAAATCCAGGTCGAGCGTTGGATTTTCTTCATTGCTTTTAATGTAATCCTCCAATTGTATGCAACTCCATGAAAACAACAGCTCAACTACTGTTTCTGATGAGAGACTAAGCTTGATCCATCTTCACTCCCTGCTTGAAAGCAAAGTCACGTAACTGTCTCACATGAAATCAGATCATTTACATGGCTTGATTGCCCATACTTTTACTTGAAGAGGAATCAAAATCTCTCCTCTGTTTTCCCCCTTCATTTTGCTCTGTTTCCTCCAAAGCTGTGTCAGTATTTTGTGCTTGATCACTAAAAATCGGTTCCTTTAATTTCTTTAGATGTCTCTAGTATGGTGATGATTACTTACTAAACGGCTCAACAACCAGTTACTGTGTTCAGGACAGAGCCCTGTCCCTCCTTTGATTCTGCATTAAACACGGCACATGGTGACAGAACTGCATGCTTCGTCGTTACGCAAAGCAGATCCATCTCAATAATTTGAAAACTGATTCGTAGAGGAGTAAGGATTAGAAAGTTATTGCTGGTTAAAATTTTGAGATTTGTTGTAGAATAGTGTTTAGATTGGTGAATGATAGAAGAGTAGAGTTGAATTATTGATTCGCAGGAACTGATGTGGTTTACGACGCGTCGAAGCTGGCGGCGCCGGCGAGCTCTCGCCGTCGCGAGGCCTACGTGACGGTGCTCCACTCGTCGGAGGCGTACGTGTGCGGGGCGGTCGCGCTGGCGCACAGCATCCGGCGGACCGGGTCCACCCGCGAGCTCGTCCTCCTCCACGACCGCTCCATCGCCGGCGACAAGCTGGGGGCGCTGGCGGTGGCCGGGTGGTCGCTGCGGGAGATCGAGCGCATACGGAACCCGCGCGCGGAGCGCGGCACCTACAACGAGTACAACTACAGCAAGCTCCGGCTGTGGCAGCTCACCGACTACCACAAGCTCGTCTTTATCGACGCCGACATCCTCGTGCTCCGCAACCTGGATCCCCTGTTCCACTTCCCCCAGATCTCCGCCGTCGGCAACGACGGCGTCATTTTCAACTCCGGCGTCATGGTCATCGAGCCATCGAACTGCACCTTTCGAGCCCTCATGGCCCGCCGCGCCGACGTGGTGTCGTACAACGGCGGCGATCAGGGGTTCCTCAACGAGGTGTTCGTGTGGTGGCACCGCCTGCCGCGGCGGGTGAACTTCCTGAAGAACATCTGGTCGAACACCACGGCGGAGGCCAGCGTCAAGAACCGCCTCTTCGCCGCAGAGCCGTCAGAGCTGTACGCGATCCACTACCTCGGCATCAAGCCCTGGAACTGCCGGCGGGAGTACGACTGCAACTGGAACGTGGGCGACCAGAGGAGCTACGCCAGCGACGCTGCGCACGCCACGTGGTGGCGGGTGCACGACGCCATGGACGAGGCGCTGCGGCCGTTCTGCCGGATGACGGAGGCGCGGCGGGCGGAGCTGGAGGAGGAGCGACGTTGGGCGGAGGAGATGCGCTTGCCGGACGGCCACTGGAGGCGGAGCGCGGCGGACGACGGCGCAGTGAGAGAGTAATAATTTTCTTGGAGGCGTTGATTAATTGATTTCGATTCGATCTACGAATCGAACGTAGATAGAGATGAACAGTATGAGACGTGCATGTGATTTTTTTTGATAGATGATACGTATGCCACTGCTTTGTATAGCTTGAATAATGGAATTGAACAAGAGATGAGATGAAATAGATAAAAACAAACTGTTTGCTGAATATATCAAGAAACTATAAATAGATTAAGCAGAAAGATCTTGACTTACAGGTCGTACAGTTCATAATCCACTGATACAAAAATGGCAACGATCTGCAAAACAGAATTTATCCTTGGTCAAAACATTGTACATGAACATACAACACCATTTACATTCTGCTCAGAGTGAATTCTTTTCCTGTATTTTATATGGCAGTATGGTTGATTTCCCATAGAGAACAAACTTGATATCCATTTCCTAATACATCAAAAATTCCACATCCTTTGTGTCACAAAGTAGCTAATAAGTACAATAAGAGAGACACATTGGCCATAAAGAATCAATGATCCACGTCTTTGACTTGTTGGTGTTCACATGCAATGTCCAACTCCAACCACTAGGTAGAATGCATTGATCAACAACCAGTAACTTGCCTGCAGAAATTCATATAATAAAAAGAATGGAGATCACAAGTGTATTAATGAGTTCCACGCCAATGCCTTACTATTGTTGAGACATTTCAGGATTTTTGCTAGGCAGCTGGTGAGTCTTGGAGTTGAACATGAAATATGAGGAAGATAAAGATATTGTTTGTGCCTAACCCAGTGTTTGAGATTTACGGAAAGGATCCCAAACTTTATTCAGTTATCTCAGGTCCTCCATAAATTACCAGAAAAAAGACCATTAAACCAGTTTATTATCACCCTTTTATATGCTACATCTTCGTGTATATGCACACCCTAGTTCACCTACCTAGATTGATGGTCAGAACATCCAGAACATTGTTAGCTCATACTCTGTATACAAAAGGAGAAGAAAGTGAAACTCCCAAATGAAGTAAACTATCTATGCCATCCAAGAAATGCATGAATTTCATTTTTCCCTATAGTATGATATGTATAGTTGCCACCTCCTTCCCAGCTTTGTCATTCTGATTAGTCTGTAATCTTCACAGCAATCGAAATGAGAAAACGGAAGTTCCTTAGTAAAACCCTTTCAATGACAGTGAGAGTTTCTTGTGCCAATTTCCTTTGTGGAGTCAAAGATTGATGTCAGGCTATATCTACTTCAGGGAGAGGCAATTTCCAATAGTTCCATGAATTATAGTCCTCCTGATGAAAACAAAACAATGTCAGAATGTAGTATAAGTTGTAATGGAAGCACCATTCATGATGAATTGGTACTAGAACCAAATAACTCATAGCCTTCGCAAGTTGAAATGAGTCAGAAAGAAGTATCAGTTGTCTATAATTCACAGAATTTTTACTTGTTCAAATGAGGACACGGGTGGGAAAACTCCATTTACTAGGTCATGCAGTGAAGCATACGATCTGGTATTGGCTCGACGATTTACTGCAATCTGACCCTGAGAATGTAAAGAAAAGTCATTAAAAGAACAAAAAATCTTCCGATCAGGGTCAGAACATATATACATAGATCTGTGCGTCTTAGATATATACCTTGGGATTGATAATGAAGACCTTGCCTGGTGGAACTCCAACCTTGAGATAACTAATCTCATCGGTGTCCCTGTTTCCAAAGCCAGCATAAAATGGACTGCAATGAGGTGGGAAAAGTGACTTGACAGCCTGAAATATGTCCGAGAAGAGGTTTTTGACATCTTTTCCAAGTATGAATATTTCAGATCAGTAACAATTGGTTAATGAACTGTCTAATTGCACAAACAAAACACATGGGGTAGGATGAACTAGATTGCACTTTAAGAAAGAAGTTTCTTTTTAAGTTTTTTATTTTGTTGCTTTCCACAAGATTAGTAAAAGAATCATGAATGTATAGAAAAATGGTGTACTTAATTCTTCAGCTAGTCTAAGTTCTGACAAACTACTCAAACCAGCACTTGAGAAATTAATAAACCAATTTAATAAAAGTTTATTGCAACGCTAACAAAGAAAACAACTAACACTTGAAGAAATTTATTTTTGAAGTAACTTATGGAATTAATATTGCCAAGGTATATATTAATCAAAAACAGATTTTGCTGACTGGATTAGACAAAGCTATCATATCATCAACGATGCATTATCATGTTTCATTTTCTTACTATCCTAAGAGTATTGCATTCAAAACTAACAAGGATTTGTTTCGGTTTGTAATATTTCCAATTGAAATAACTGAAGGCGCACATGTTTCACTCAAGAAAAAACTAGAAAATTTTGCCACAAATACTTGCTGCCAATGGCATTGAATGGAAATTTTCAAACTCAAACACAAAGTAGCGACAGCAGCCTGCCTAAGTTTTGCTCTTGAGATCTACAAGAATGATTGCTTCAAGTATGAATTAATCAATGTATATCAGTTAATAATTCAATCTGTTTTGAATAACCAAATGCGCTTGCAAGTTACACAGAAAGATCATAATTTGAATAAAACTTGGTTATAGCAGATGAGTTTCACATTTTTCCTAATTGTTTTTGTTTCCTCCCTTTTCCTTTGTCTTTTGCTGCTCCAAATACTTTTTGAGATACAGTTAGTTTTTCCCATAAGATCCTTCTTTCACCTCCAAAAGACATAAAAATAAGCTTTGGTACCAATTCTTTGATACCATACTGACTTCTGACTTAGGTCTTGATAAGGTTACATGCACAGAAGTGGGAGATAAAGCTTCAAGAAGTTCGCCAAAATTGACTTTGTTATCCAGGAGAGATTTTTAACAACAAAGTTAAACCAAATGGTCATATCATCCTTCAGCAAACATAGAAAGAGAAGCAAGAAGCTAACAGCTAGAAACCAACGAAAGATGTAGCAACATCAAAAAATTCAGATAGAGTATCGGGTTCCTTCATTTGGTGATAAGACTAGGTTTCTACCTAGATGGAGAAGTCACTTCTGGATAATAATTTAATGCATGCAATATACACATCCAAGTGGGTCAAACAAGTGAAAAGCTAGCTATACAATTCAAAATTCTGAAAGACCTACACCACTTTTGATGATCCACACATAGCATAGTACTTTCAAACACTAAATGACTATTTTTAGGAGTTCCATGTTACACAAAGAAGATCAACATAAGAAAAAAATACAATGCAATAATCAAATTTTACATATAAAATCTAGCATAAGAGCACATGACTAACCTCTAGACACGAGATCTTGAATTCATGAGGAGCTCTTCTAATCACTGCAATCAACAAGGTTGACAATTATTACTTTTATTGATACAGTTAACAAGTTGAACTCAGTTTCTCAAAAAGCAGAATAAAGACCATTTTTCTAGGGCATTAGTAGCGACCCCATCAAGCTAACAATCTGTTTCTGATAAAGTATTGAATTAATTTGTCTACAACATATTTCTGCAGATGAATCTTGACTTGTTCTACTTAAGGCATAAAGTGTTGACAATAAAAAAAGACACATTTTATAGAATCATATTGATCACATGAGACAGTGGAATAAGCTGAATGCTTAATTCTCCAAGTCATGGAATTATGAATTGTTGTAAAGTCCATTATATTGCTTAACAAAAACTTTCAGGTCTACAAGCAAGGCCCTCTACAAATATTAATAAACATTATTTTTTAATCAGATTGAGCCATTACTTCAATTTACACTCCTTGTCTTTGTTTACTATTTTCTCCATTCAGCCAAATAAGAAGATTCAATATCTCAAATGCAAAGACAATTTTGTCCCTATATCAGTTTTCTCTTTCTTCCCTCTTACATAACTGACAGATAATGTATATGAGATTTGATGGATGTTTGATACTGGTCCTATTTGGTTATTTGTCAAGCCAACTGAGGACATTCATAACTGAAAGTCATACTAATGTAACATTTTTTCCTATTCTTTATGAAGCTCAACATTAACTTATGGCAAATGGCATGTTTCTTAAGTATATAATATATAAAAAATTAGTTATTAAGACATAAATCAAGACACTCAGAGATAAGGCATAAAATTTTTCTATGTACAATTAAAGCTTCTACCCAAAATTGAAAACTTGTTTGAATCCATATGCATAAGACTAAGCATGTTTGCTTAATCTTGGCTTTCCATGGCATGTCCAATTCTACTATCTTGTATATTCTCATAGTGTCGTGGTTACTGACTCACAGATCATTATGCTGATGGGCCGCCTCCAGTGACAATCTAATTCTAAAAAGGCCCTTTATGGTTTTACCTACTTCTTGCTGACATTGGCTTCCTGAATTCTTAGCTAGTCCTCAAGGCAAAAGATCTTTTGCTGTATTGTCTTGTAGGATAAACTATTTTGCAAGATCAACTCAACTTACTAGAAAAAGAGCCATAATTAATTACAGGTGCTATGTGACTCTGCAGCTGACAGGTTGTCATATTTCCTTGGATAGTAATTTCACCATGCCTACTTGAGAATTGTTGCTTGATCTTTAATAATTATAATTAGTTTCTATTGTTTTCTTCCCGTGGGAGGACGCTCAGTTAACACGCAAAGCTGGAAGAAAGCCAGTGTGATCCACTTGGTTTGTTCAAATAGCAAATCCTTTAATATTCTTAATTTCTGTAAGAATGTCATCAAATCCTTTAAAAGTATTTGAGAAGGGAATAATAGTATTGTTTTAAGGGTTGTATGTCTAGGGATCTATTTTGTCCAACTCATATTCTACTAATATATAATTGATCATATTCATTTCCACTTAGGGTGAATTAGCATAACAGCCTTTTGTTTGAGAAAATTTTTTCTGTGAAATTCTGAAGATAAACAAACAAAATATATGATTCAGTTATGCGACCATTGTTACCATTCTTGAAGGGTTGCCACAGATTCATTACATAATAAAACCCGTGAGCGTGACCACTAAATAAGTACACTAATATTTGTCCACCAAATGACCATGACGGCTTATCTATGAGGATATCTGATAGAAGTCTAAAAGACTAAAACTAATATGTAGTCCATATAGATCTATAAATCAAGAGATATTTAATTTTTGAACTGTCCTATTTATTATCAAATTTCATTGCACTGAACAATAACTGCTCCTACAAGGGAGGAAAGGATAGATAAAACAAGAAGATTTCTTATATCTGTCTCAATCAAAAAAAGAAAATTAGTTGAGGTCCAAATCCAATACCTTCCCTGTAAAGTGAAGGAAAGAGGCCATCTGGAGATAGGAAAACTGGACCATCAGGCAAAGCCTTTCCATCCTGCAAATTGAAATATAATTTTAGATTCCTGAACAGATGAGGAAGTGTTTCCTCTTGAGTCCTGCCTCAATACTTAAGCATAAGTAATAGTTACAAACAATTAAAGCATTAAGGATCTTGTCTATTACCTGTTTTAGATTGAAAAGAAATTGTCTTGTTAAATGAGCCTGTGAAATTGCACGGGCACTGAGAAAGAGCAATTGATATCCATTTTCCTGAAGAAAAAGAAAAATTATTTTGTTTAAAGTGCTCTGAACTAGATTATCATCTTATCTTGAAATAATACAATTACCAAGAATCAAAACTAAAAAATGATATCATGTGGTTATTTAATTGCACAAAAAATTAAGATGTAGGAATTTATAAAACTCATTCCAAAGCAATGCAACATCTTAAAGGAATAAATATTGATGATACATAATCAAAATGGAAACTTACCTAACAGCTTAAGTGATGCAGATAAAAATTGGTCATTTTAAAAATAAATTGGATCAATAAAAAAAATTGATAGATGGACTAAATTCTATTTTTTTTATTTCTATGAATAACTGCAGGTTTATTGTTTCTATTATTAATAGTTCCAAGAAATCTAGTCTATTTTATCTATCTTATGAGCCAGGTTATTGTAAAACCCATAAAAGATATCAACATCTCATTATCCTAGTGTTCTAGACAATCAACCAATGATACAATTTTCGTTATGAGAAACCCTCCTTTCTCATGAGATCACCAACTAATGCAAACAATCTATCTCGGAGCTACATCAAATACACGATGTATCTTGGTGCTCTGTCACACGGTGTCAAAGTAGTAGAAACTCATCCACTGGATCTACGATGCATATTTAGTTGTGTGGCAATTCAGGTCAACAGGTCATGTCGTCTTAACTTACGATGTAATTAATCTAATCTAAACATAGCCCATTTGATAAATGAATCAAAATTTACAACCTGAATACAACATGATTTTAAACAGGTTGAGTTGACCTGTTTAATTAAATGGATCATCTGAGGTGACATCACTTGTTTGGAAAACAATGTTGGGAGGCCCAAATGTAAAACAGAAAAACATACCAAGACAATGAATAATGTTTTATCTGGTGACATGTCATATTTGAGTAGTTTGAAAGGCATTGTGCTCAAATAAGTAAAATGAATCGTGTTTAAATGGATGAGGGTATCAAACCCATCACAACCCATTATAGCCCAGTCATGTAGATGGGTTGGGTTATCTTTTGCCAGGCATTCTTGTCGTCTTCCTCAAATTGTTGCATGAAGGTACACCACCCCCATGCACCCTACCCCACAACTCCACAATTTAACTTCCCTCTTTTCTTTAGTTATAACAACGGGATATTGAACCTGCTAGCCAGAACAAGTGCCAGGAAAATAGAACCGATTATTCCTGAGTAACAAAAAGCAATCAACCATTGTGAGGTTCAATCATTTTACAACCACTTACGCAAAAATGGACAAAATAAAGTAGCATCTCTTCTTTCTAGTGCAGTAGGAGAAATTCATTCCTTAGAATCCTTAGCTTCAATGTTGGATGGGAAAGTCTGGTTCCCCACTAATTTTAAAGGAAGCACTACAATGATAATGAATGGGGCAAAAAGAAGAATAAACATAGAAGCACCTCACGGTCCCATCTGTGCTCAATAAGTATGAAGTTTTCTGACTAGAATTTGGCAGTTCATAAGCTACATAGTAAGGGAAAGTCTAGGAATTTCTTAACACCACCGCAATGATAATGAATTCCCAGGATAGGACCCTTATTATCTTAAAGATTAAAACGACAGACAAATCTAATGGAATGCATTATGTAATTCTTCTAAGAACCCCTTAAAAAACAAAAAGCAAGAGAGAGAGAGAGAGAATCTTGGTTTTATTGTTGCACACAGCTCCAATAAAAATAAATTCTAAGAGTTTCACATGGTCATGCGAGTTGTGGGCTAACAAGAGCTTATAAGTTTTGATGACTTAGCTAACAAAAGAGCTTTATAAGTAGTTGGGTTTGGTCCTCTCTTATTTAAGCGGCAGTGTAGGACAATTAGTATCCAAGCAGACCAATCGTAAACATGGAGAGATTTTGAAAAGGACTACTTGTGTATCCACTATTGGGCCACACATGCTACTGAATAGTAAGGATTTCGGGTTAAAAGTTGAGAGTTTGAACCTTTAACAGGATGTCAAGCCTTAAATGGGGAAGATTATACCATCCTAAAATAGTCGCACAATGTGTATTGTGGGCTAATGAACAAGCTTAACTAGTTTAAAAGACTTAGCTATAAACTCGGGCTTCAACATTTTGGGCCAGTGGTTGTGCCTGGTAAGTTAACATTCCTTGTAATACATATTTCAACCATACTTTTCTAACATCAAAAGAAAATCTAACAATAAAACTAAATCTGTGGTTTCCACACGCCAAATTCCAAATGCAGTAAAAGAGGAAAAATATAGGCAGACCTTGATTGCAGAAAATAAATGAGTCACACCAGTCTGGGACCAATCTACACCCATCAAAGGCATAAACTGTCCAAGAACATCTGATCTGTGAAGCAACAAAGAAAAATCACACAAAAGTTGTTGAATCACATGCCCAAGAATTTTGACTATAACATTTAGAGGGCTAGAAAACAATGATTATAACATTTAGAGAATTAGAAAATAGTGTTTAATGTTTCAACAGCAATTCTGCCTTAACTAAATATGAAATATTGTGTGAACTTTGTGCGTGCTGCTTTTGTTTCAGGACTAAAGTGACAATGAAAAAGCACAAGGTGCACTGCCTTTTGTTTGTGGTCATAGTTTCTACTTATCCATTCAACTAGTTCTGGATGTGGAGCAAAATAGTCTAGGATGTGATGATATATTGCAGACAAAGCCTTAGCCCCTTTGGATAATGATGCACCATATAGCAGTTTAAAATGTGTTATTTTCAACTGTGCTTGACCTATCAGTGAGAGTGATACGGTGGATGTAATATACTTGGGTTACCTTTGGTAGTCATGAACGTGTTGGAGTGCACATGGACACCACTCTATCACAGAATGGGGGAGTGCAAGAGCTCAGGTCCATCGTATGGGCCTGAACACGCTAGTAACTAGATGTTTACAATGCTTAGCACAATTGTCATGTGGCTCATAATTAACCAAGTGCTTAAAATAAAATAAAACTGCATGTGTTGAAGGCATAATTCAGGGGATTATAGCACATGGAGTAGGAAGTCAAAAATAAAAAAAAAACAAGTGATGCTTTCTTCTAGTAATATCAGTCAAGTTAGTTAACATCAAAGAGATGGAGCCTTGAAACAAAGCGATGCCAATGAGAAAAATGCAGGCATTTAGCAGAGTTTATGGGCAAAATTTCAGCCCAAACCAGTGCCTTCTACAAGGATGGATGCTATCTTAGAGCAGATATCTGAAAAACAGATTAACCGCCACAAAGGAAAACAACACAGAATCATTTTTAGTTAGAGCTCAAATAATTCTTACTTGGTAATAGTTCCATCTACATCTGAGATAACTATCTGAGTATTCCATTTCCAAAGGTAAATCCTTGCATCAACCTAGTGAATATGAAAGAATTAGGTATCTTTTCAATGAATGAGAAGACGGACAACAAGTTGTATGCACAGCAAGAACAGTAAAAGAAAAACAATGATGGGTAAACCTGCTGCAGTCCAAGCATAGGGGTAGAAAAATTAAATTTAACCAAGTTTTTTCCCTCCTTAAGATTCAAGGAAGCGAGTTCTTCAGTCGTCGGAGTTAATGACTGAATCTTCTTTGATCCCTTCTCTTTCGGCAAGCTACTTTCCATAGTCATGTTTCCTGTGCTTCTGAAAGCCAGATCATCAGCCGTCTCCATCTTACCTTCAGAGGTTGCTTTGGAATTGCTTATGGTCTTGGACCTATTAAAGAAAGGCCATAGGTTCCAACTGCCTCGAGATGCTACAAGGCTTCTTGAAGCTCCATATTTTTTCACAGATTCATCCACTTGTGTCATACCAAGAGGATCAGACAATTTTCCCTGGCCAAAACAAATCATGCCCAATGTAATAGGTATAGATTTATTGAATGGAAGTTATTTACTAACAACAAGCCTTTCATTCTTCGCATATGCAGGATCAAAGGCAGAAAATTTCTCTTCACCTTTTCAGCATCAGATACTTGTTGAGCTGCATGAGTTCCTGTACCTTCAAAAAAGGCATTCTTATTGAGTGATAACTCTGCAAAAAAACATGTTATGCTATCATTCAGATAATTTACCATATAACTAATCATATACTTGCTTCTAGTACTG
This sequence comes from Curcuma caesia, assembly GCA_037834155.1. NCBI lineage: Eukaryota > Viridiplantae > Streptophyta > Magnoliopsida > Zingiberales > Zingiberaceae > Curcuma > Curcuma caesia. The sequence goes on along the minus strand of JBBMKF010000001.1, from coordinate 2,440,385 downwards.
TCCGCAAAGAAATATTTTAAATGATAAGTAAGATGAAATAGCATGCATTTAGGTGAACAATTCTTCAAGTCAAGAAAATATGTATGTTTTAAGGTCATCTAACTCTGGCCCTTTTTTTAAGGAAAAAAGAAAACACGCTGTATCATGACAGAAAACACATTGCTTCCCTATTACACATAATTTAAGTTTTGCAAATCAGGCGTAGTTAGAATTTAGACAGTATAAATATAAGATATGGATTTTGAAAAAGGGAAAAGTATTGATAAACCAAGAAATCTTTCTTTACCAGCAGCAGCAATTGACATAGCACCTTCCTGTTCCTCATTCTTAGCAGAAATAGCAGGATCAGTACCAGTTGATTTCTCTCTATTTATACAGTCTCTCTGAGGCTCTGTCTTCAGCTCCAAAGAACAATAACCTTTGATTATATGTGCGTCCAGCTCATGCTTGACAGCTAATGAATTTGGTGACCAACTCAGTGATTGATGAACATAATATCTTTCAAGCTCTTTAATATGACTATTAATGATGGGCAAAGATGTTGATGAGAGGTTAGTTTCTCCACGACATGGCTTACAGCCTGGAATAGTTATTGGACTAGAAGGAGAAATGGTGTAATATGAATTTCCACTTGAGGGCAGTTTATGTTTCTTGATCTGCAAATCTTGCTCTGCCTCATTTGATTCCGCAGTATCTGCTAGTGTGTTGGCTATAGCAACTTTCTCAATGTTTAATAGCTTGGTGTCAATTTCTTCAGTGCTAAAATTTTCACTGCCACTAAATGGAAATTGGACATTGTCCGAGCTCTTAGAATATTGAATATTGTATTCAGTTGCTTCTATAGGCATCCTGCTATTATCCCCATCAATATTTGCCCCCTCCAGAGAAAAAGACCAAGTCATATTGACAAATGCATCAACTGTTTCCGTGTTTTGATCTACATTAATTGAATTGCAGGAACTGGGATGTACAGAAACATTATGTGATTCTGCAGCATCAGCAGAATCAAGTGTATCACTAGAAATGGAAATAGGAAAAGATAGGTTTTCAGAAGATTTTTGTTCCCTCAAATCAGTGGAACACCCATCAAAATCAAATTTCTGAACTGTTTCTTTTTCATGAAGAGGTTCGACAACAATGGCAACTTCAGGGTTACAAGGAAGAGCATGTAAAATTCGTTCAGATTTCGGAATGTGATCAGATTCAGTGTATAAGGCATTCTCATACAAAGTCTCCAATGAGTCATTTATGTTGGACCCATGTTGAGATTTCTCAGACGTGAAAGAATTGCTGGTTTTGGAGTTGGATGCCTCCAAATTATGCTCAAGGCAAACATTTGAAACTCCTATAACTGATGATGCAGCTGATTTGGATGGTGAAGTTACCGGAAACACACTACTTACATCAGAAAGAGGTCCACTGTTACTAGGCTCAATCCCACCAGAGAGGAGGGTCATATGTTCAGGACAATTTTCATCTGAATTATTTAACATAATATTTGCGGTTTCTCTACTCTCATAATAGATGAAGGAAGCATTATTGGTTTTCCTGTTTTCAAATGATGGTATAACTGACAGCACATCCATACCACTTCCAGAATGAGATTCAGATGTATCATCGTGAAATGTAGCTGAACCAGGATTTTTGGCATCAGTGTCAATTGATTGTACCTCTACTAATTCTGAGATTGATTCATTCCTATGTGATGAATCTGCCACCTCCAAGGTACATAATTGAACATTTTCATGAGAGACTGTTTCGTCAAAGTTCTCAATCAACCTGGTTTTCATATGAGTATGATCTACTTCAGCTTCAGCATTACCTAAGTCACAAATTTGAACACCAATAGGGTTCTTATTCCCAAGGACAATTTCAGAGTTCAGTTCACCATAGTTTTCTTCTGTACAAGGATTTTTTATCTCCTCTTTGACACCTAGATATGACAGGTCATCATCTTGTTTTGTCTCTGAATAATATCTACTTGACATTCCTGCCCCTAAACTATCAACCATTTTCACACCATGAGAATTAAGGATTTCATCACAAAGTAAATGTTCTTTTGGCAAAAGTGTAACGTGATGATCTTCATCAGCAACATAAACATTCATATCATTGTTATTGAGTATGTTTACCGGGGTGTTATTCACTTGCAGGTTACTAGATGTCATACTAGTAGACCACTTCATTTCCAAGAGATCAGCTGCTATCTCAGCACGCTCCAATGAACTCACTCTCCCCATATCCCCACCCTTGCCATTCTCCTTGATTGATTTCCGCCCAAACATGAAACCAAAAAATGTAGATTTCCTTGAACTCATCTGACTTGAAATATTAGCAATCCCATCATGTCCACCATCAACTTCAAAGCTATGATTGTTCTCATATCGACCATTCTTTGCCATTCCTTCTATTTCATCCCCCGAAGTTGGTGGTGACAAGGCAAGTTCTGCCTCTCCAGCTTCAGCGTCCCTGAGAAAGAAGGCCTCTCCTTTACCATCCAAGAACATAGTGAACCCAGCTTCAACATCATTGACGGATATTCTGACAACATTTTGTTTCGTCTTAAGCACACCTTGGAATTTCCCAAACCGGATGTACCACGGGGAAGACTTGAAGCTCCCATCTTCCTGCTGGACCACGATGATGTCCACCGCTCCTCCGAACGGATGAAAGGTGCCGGAGACGGTGTAAACACCCTGAGAGATGTAACTGCCGAGCTTCCCGACAGCATTCATCGTTCCCAAAGACCCAAAGACTCCTCCTTTGGCGCAAGTGAAAGGTTTGGCCTACCGCCAAGACTTGAAGAGACGTCAAGAAGAAATCCTCAAAATCCGGAATATGAGACCTTTCAATTAATCTCAACCGCTTGGGAATCTCAACTCTCAAGGATTTCCGGAACTCGAGGATACGTACCGGAAATCGAGACGGAAACGGGACGAAAGAACTAATAATGGACAAACTCCACAAGATCGCAGGAAATATTCAATCTTTACAAAAGTCTAATACAGGAAGAAAAAAAAAACCTTTTCAAATACGGCAAGGAGCACGAGAGAAGCCAAATCACAGATTTCAAACCCACCGAACCTCCAGTTCCCGTCCCAAACAGCAGTATACAGTTACAGGATCCAAAATACCCTAACTGCGACGCCGTCAATAATGGCGCAAGATTGAGGTCGTCAACGAGCAAAGGAATCGAAGCATATTCCAACCAAGGTCTCGATGGAATAAATGCGACCACACCGAAAAAGGGTAGAAAAATTCCATTCCATCAAAACTATCTCAAATTTACCTTGTTCCCGTTGAATTCCGAGGTCGAAAAGGGCACGCGGATCGATCTCAGCTGTTAGTCTTGGATGGAACGTGAATAGGAGAAAAGCAGGGGTGAGAAATCTCATCAAACGGAAGGAGCAGCACAGCATCAGGTGGCGGGTGGAAGGCGTCCGTCCGTGGGATTTTTTCTAATTCATTTTGCTCGAATCAAAGGCAGCCCTCGCCATCGTGTTCGTCGATCGTTCGGATCCTTCCCGATCAAGAACTGTTCGAAATGTTTGACTGTTCCTAACTACCAATCAAACACAGGCAAAATATTACCTCATAATTTAATCTGATTTTTAAAATTTTAATTTATTTCTATAAATGGAGTTATTTAGATTTCATATTTTTATTTTTTTTAACTTTAAATCGGAGTTGCATTTGATCAGTTATGCACCAAGTGACGTTGTGCAATAAACCGGGTCGGAGTTTGTAACAGTCCGAAAACCGCGGCTTGGCCAAACGAACCAACGGTGATCCCTTCCTCTTGTTATCTATCCGATGGCCCATATCTAAACCCTAAACCCTTCGCTGCCTGCCTTCGCAGTTCGATCTCCCTCTCCTTCCACAGAGATGCAACTTACCGCCGGAGTAGATCCTCGGCGACCTCCGTCTCCCCATACATGGTCGGATGTCAGGTACTCGCCGCCAGCCGTGGTCCCAAAATGACAGGTACAAGACTGAGCATACTTGAGAATTATGCATTTGGTCCTACACGACAGATAACCTTATGAATAATCTTGCAGTTCAAAGCATAGGAACAAAATCTGAAACCAGCACACTATTGTTTTCTAACTCGAACTTGGTGCAGATTAGGAATTTGGTTTCTAGTTCAGTCTGGAGTTGAGATATGTTTTATGGCTGCTGCAGATCGATTTTGTGAGCTTCCCTTGTTCAAAGCTCGTCATGCAGAACATACTGGTCATGCACATCCATTTTACTTCAGCATTGCAGAAGTGGTGCTGAAGAAGCAATGCAATACTTGAATATAATGGCACTGTCATTGGCAAGTAAAACAGTTACTTTCCTGAGGTGGGTCGTCGCCCTCACCCAGCCAAAACAGGTAAATGAGTAATGACTTTTATTCCTTACCGAGCATATTGGAGTATGGTTCATATGGGACATGGCGTTGACATTGCCGTGCTAAGGAGCACGGCTAGGCCGTGTTAACTTGTGAGGGCTCTGGCATGGCTTAGACACGGCTGTGTTGAGAAGTACGACCTAGTCGTGTTATGTTCTAAGAGTTCTAGTATGACTCGGACACAACAGTGCTGAGAAGCACGGTTAGACCGTGTCAGGTTCTGCAGGTTCCGATGTGGCTTTGACATGGTAGTGTTCCTGAACACGGCCAAGCCGTGTCCAATGCTTGAGGTGCAGACTAATTCGGGATTTCTAAATTTAGGTGGTATTTTGGTCTAAAATAACATGTATGCTAGGGTTGTATAAATAGGAACCTTGTAACTCTAAAACAACAATCTAAGTTGAGAATTCTTGGCCGTTTTGTGGAGTAGGTACATCGTTAAACCACCTTAAAATTCTGTGTTCTCTCTTCTTTCATTTTTTTCTATTTTGTTTTTGATTTCTTCATGATTGTTGCGGCGCGATCTCAACAACTAGTATCAAATTAAAGCGAGGTTCAACATATCTGGGATCTCTTCTGTGAAATTTGATATGGTAAAGTTCAATGGAATTGAAAATTTTGGATTATGGCAAAGGAGGATTAAAGATCTACTAGTGCAACAAGGCATGGTGAAGGCGTTAGGCTAAAATAAATCAAATTGGATGGAGAAGATAGACCGGAAGGAACTACAGGCAAAAGCAGTGGTAACAATTAGGCTTTGTCTAATGGATAATGTGATGTATCACGTTATGGACGAATTATCACCGGTGACAGTTTGACAGAAACTAAAAAGTTGAGATATATATCCAAGTCGTTAACGAACAAGTTTTACTTTAAGTAGAAATTTTTTGGGCTTAAGATGTCAAAGGGCGCAGATCTGAGTCAGCATATCAATGTATTCAATCATATTATAAGTGATCTGAAATGAGTTGATGTGAAGATTGAAGATGAAGACAAGACATTGATGTTGTTGAATTCTCTACCATCATCTCATATGTAAGAGAATTTGATTACAACTCTGATGTGAGGAAAGAAACTCTCAAATCGGAGGAAGTCACAAATGCTATGTTGGATTTTCATCAGTGAAAGAAAGCTAGCGATGAGATTTCTCAAGGAGAAGGACTTGTGGTGAGAGGTAATCAGGAATGTGGTAGGAGCAAGATTCGATATGGGTTGGGCAATAATAACAAAAATCGATCTAAATCAAGAAAGAAGATGGAAATCATGTGTTATAAGTTTGGAGTAAAGGGTCACATCAAGAGAGATTATCTAGAGAAAAAGAAAGTAAATGTAGAATAAACACGATTCATCAAAATTTATAAATATAGTGGAAGGAGAAAATTCAGATAGCGACAACGGTAACATGCTCTCTATTTCATCTGTTTTAGAACATTTGATATATTGTTGGATTCTGGAGTCAGCATGTTCCTATCACATGACACCCAACAAAGATCGGTTTGCCGCCTACAAGTCAGTTAATTATGATTCTGTTCTGATGGGTAATGATGCATCCTGTAAAGTTATTGGAATAGAAAATATTATAATTAAGATGTTTGATAGTGTGATTAGAACATTATGCGATGTTAGACATGTACTAGATCTGAAGAAGAATTTGATTTCATTAGGCACACTGAATGACAATGGTTATAGTACACAAATTTGCAAGCGGAATAATGAAAGTCAGCAAGATGCTCATACTATGATGAAATGACAGAAACTAGTAGAGAATATTTATAAATTGCTGGTGCCACAGTTGTAGGTGGAGCTATCGTTGTAGAATTGAATCTGAATTTGATAATACAGTTTTGTGGCATTTGCGACTGGGTCATATGAGTGAGCGTGGGATGTTGAAACTTCATACAATAGATTTATTGAAGGGTGTCAAGATATGCAAATTCAATTTATATAAGTATTCTATTTTTGGAAATGAAAGCAAAGTACGGTTTAGATAGCTACACATAAGGCAGAGGGAATTCTTGATTATGTTCATATGGGTCTATGGGGACCAGCTAGTGTAGCATTACGTGGAGGACATTTGTACTTTATGAGTTTCATCGATGATTACTCACGGAAAGTCTGGGTGTACTTCATGTGTCACAAGTCAAAAACTTTTTCAAAGTTCAAGATATGGAAAACTAATGTAAAAAATCAGATTGAAAGGAAAGTTAAGTGTCTGAGATCAAACAATGGTACTGAGTACACAGATTCAAGATTCCAAAAATTTTATAAGTGACATGGTATGAAGAGACACTTTGCATTTCTTAGGACACCATTGCAAATAGTGTATTAGAAAGGATGAATAGAACAATAATCGAGAAAACTCGATGTCTCAAATTGAATACAAGGCTTACAAAGAACTTCTAGGCAAAGACAGTAAATATGACATATTTCTTGATCAATAAGTCACCGAGGGCAACACTAGATGACAAAATATCATAGGAGGTGTGGATAGGAAATACAATCAATTAACTCTAGTCCGAGAGTGTTTGGATGTCCAACCTACATGCATATTTCTAGTGAAGACAAATCAAAGTTGGATGCGAAGTCTTGACAATGTATTTTTCTAAGTTATCAGAAAGGGGTAAAAGACTTTAAGCTTTAAAATCCTAAGGCAAACAAGGTGGTGATCAACAGAGGTGTGATTTTTGATGAAAAAAATCATGTTACAGCCTACTAAAGAGGAAAAGAAACAGTTATTAGAGAATTACAACAACAATAAGAATGTTGTGCAAGTGAAGCTAGAAACATATGGTTTTGATAATGCTAACTCAAAGCACATGGAGCATCAGACTGTAGCCACAGAAAGGATCAAACATGCGATCAAATCACCTACAAAGTACGGTTTGGAGAACTTGATTTCTTATGCACTTATCATTTGTAGCAGAGACCCTACTATTTTTAAAGAGGTAATACACAAGTTAGAGAAGGACCAATGGATGAGTGTTATGGCGGAGGAGATAAAGTCTCTGCATAAGAATCAAACATGAGATATGATGATACTTCTTGAAGAGAAAAGAGTTATAGGATGCAAATGGAAGAAAAATTTAAAGTTCGACTAGTAGTAAAAGGTTAGGACTTGACTATGATGAGATATTTCTCCAGTGATTAAACATATATCTATTAGAGTAGTGTTGACATTAGTAATACATTATAATTTACAATTGGAGCAAATGGATATGAAAATAATATTTCTTCATGGTAATTTGGAAAAACAAATTTATATACCACAACCAGAAGGATTTAGTCAGCTTGAGTAGGAGCACTTAATCTGTAAATTGAAAAAGACATTTTATGGACTAAAGTAGTCTCCAAAACAATGGTACATGGGTTTTGATTTCTACATGATTCAAAATGTGTATAGAAGGTATGAGTATGATTGTTGCATTTATGTAAAAAGCTTTGACGACAATTTACTTATTTTCTTACTACTTTATGTGAATGATATGCTTATTGCTACAAAGAGTATGAGTGAGATCAGCATGTTGAAAAAACTATTGAGCAAGGAATTTGACATGAAAGATTTGGGCATGACTAAAAAGAATCTTGGGATGAAGATATATGGAATAGAGTCTTTAAGAAATTATGATTATCTCGGCGGACTTATATTGAAAAGGTATTGGACAAATTCAACATGGGTAATGCGAAGTCTGTGAGTACACCTTTGGTGCATCAATTCAAATTGTCTCTTGCACAATGCCCAAGAATGCACGATGAGATTCATGGCATGTCAAAGGTTCCATATATCAGTGCAGTTGGTTGTCTAATGTATGCTATGGTTTGCACAAGACCTAATCTAGTGCATGTTGTTAGTATGGTGAGCAAGTTTATTTCAAATCTTGACCGACAACATTGAGATGCAATCAAATGGAATTTTTGATACTTGAGGAATACTACAGATTATATCATTATATTCAGCAGACAACAGAGTGATCCGTCTTCAGTAAATGGTGGAATCCACCATCCCAGCGACCTCACATGGTCGGTTTCACGACCATTTGTGAGGAGGTAAATCGAGAAATTACAGTTGACCATGACGGAGAAGGGCATTGTCTCGATTTCGTCGAAATTCGACACTTGCCTACTTCAGCAACTCTACTCCGTCGTAACCAACTCAACTATGTTCCAAGGGCGACAACAGAGTGCTCCTTCAGTTACAAGATAAGTAGATGCAGACTATGCAGGAGATTTGGATGACAGAAGGTCTACTATAGGGTTTGTGTTCACTGTGGCGAGAGGACCTATTTATTGGAAGTCCATAGTACAACATGTAGTTGCATTGTTTATTACTGAGTTAAGTATGAAGCCACCCTGGAGGGGTCTCCAAGGTAACAATTTCACCTGTTGCTACCAATTATCTACTATTGAGTTGAAGTATATGGCAGTAGTTGAAGCAACCAATGAAGCATTGTGACTTACAAGATTGGTAAGAAAATTAGGTGTTTAACAAGGTGAAGTCAAATTATATTGTAATATTCAGAGTACTATCTATTTGATGAAAAATCAAATGTATCATGCGAGGATAAAGCATATAGATGTGAGATTTCACAATATCAAAGAGTTAATATCTTTTAGTGAAATACTACTTGAAAAGATCCACACCTCTGACAATGTTACAGATATGTTAACAAAACTAATTACCGTAGAGAAGTTCAAGCATTGCTTATACTTGATCGATTTTTTTAGCTGCTAGGGGGCAGTCCAAATTCAACGTTCGAGTGGTGGATAGCATATACTTGTATTTCTCCTAAGGGGTGGATATTCATCAAGGTGGAGATTGTTGAAATATGACTTCTATGGGGCATGGTGTTGACACGGTCGTGTTGAGGAGCACAACCATGTGGTGTTAGGTTCTGAGGGTTCTGACGTGGCTTCGACACGACTGTGCTGAGAAGCACGTTCAAGCCGTGTCAAATTCTGAGAGCTCTGGCATGGCTTGTGTTCTTAGACACGGCCAGGCTATGTTCCTGGACACAATCAAGTCATGTTCCTGGACACGACCAAGCCATGTCCAATGCTAGAGGTGCAAACTAATCCGGGATTTCTGAATTTATGTGGTATTTTTTAATCTAAAATACCACATATGCTAGGGTTGTAAAAATAAGAACCTTGTAACCCTAAAACAGCAATCTAAGTTGAGAATTCTTGACGGCCATTTTGTGGAATAGACATATCACTGAACCACGTTAAAATTTTGAATTTTCTCTTCTCTCGTTTTTCCTAGTTCTTTTCAATTTCTTCACGAATATTGCCGCACGATCGATCTCAAAAATTATATTTTTGTTTCTCCTATAAGAAGTTCATTTTCTGGATTAGTGTTGATTCAGAAAGAAGAGTAATAGAAGCAGGAAGAGTGGGAGAAGTGTAAAGTAGGAGAGCAAATTAAGAGAAAATCTAATTCTTAAATAATAGTTCCCCTTCTCGAAGTAGGAGATGAAAGTTGATAGCTAGATTTCTTGCTGTTATCTAATTCATGAAAATTTCCTTTGTTTTTCATTTCCTAAAAGGGTATAAACCATTATAAAAATATTTAAAAACAAGGAAAATTCTTTAAGAAATGAAAAGAAAAAAAGAATATTGATGAATTGTTTTCTGCTCATGTACTTTAAATAGTTTGGTCCTAATTGGACGATGCTGCATGCGGTTTCACAACACAAATGCAAATGCCATCATTGATGGAAAAGATTGTAAATGAGAGGGGGGAAAATCACTGATGAACTGATGCACCGATGGACAGAATTATTCATTATTGATGATGCTTGATGATCAATATTGAAGCACACAACTATCACGCAGACGAAGCCAACTTTTCA
>JBBMKF010000001.1:2413699-2427520 GCA_037834155.1 Curcuma caesia | reverse complement strand
CCATGCTCTACCATAAAATGACACTTTTCAAAATTTAACACAAGGTTAGTTTCAGTGCATCTGTGCAAAACCCTAGACAAATTTTCTAAACATGAATCAAATGACGTGCCAAAAACAGAAAAATCATCCATGAAAACCTCCATACAGTGCTCTAACAACTCACCAAATATACTTACCATGCACCTCTGAAAGGTTCCTGGAGCGTTGCACAACCCAAATGGCATCCGTCTGTAGGCAAATGTACCGAAAGGACAAGTGAAGGTGGTCTTCTCCTGGTCTTCCGGATCTATGCAAATCTGAAAATAGCCTGTATACCCATCTAAAAAGCAATAGTGAGACTTCCCTGCCAATCTTTCCAACATCTGATCAGTAAAAGGTAGTGGATAATGGTCTTTCCTAGTGGCTTGATTTAGCTTCCTATAATCAATGCAAACTCTCCATGAATTTTTCACTCTCATAGGAACTAACTCATTATTTTTATTTGCCACTATAGAAACTCTTGATTTTTTTGGAACCATATGAATAGGGCTAACCCACTTAGAATAAGAGATAGGATAGATGATACTTGTCTGTAGTAGTCTAGTTACCTCTTTCTTCACAACATCCATCATCAGTGGGTTAAGTCTCCTCTGTGGTTGTCTCACTGGTTTCACATTCTCCTCCAAGTGAATTCTGTGCATGCAGATAGCAGGACTAATACCAGGTATGTCGGCCAATGTCCACCCTATAGCGCTCCTGTGTTGCCTCAGAACTTGCAACAATTTTTCCTCCTACTCTGACTGTAAATTCTGAGCGATGATAATCGATAAACTCTGATTTTCTCCCAAGTAAGCGTACTTCAAATACTCTGATAAAGGATTCAACTCCAACGGTGATTGCTCGTAGATATGGGTGATGCCTGGGGCTCAGTCCAATCCCCTACACTCACATATCTATCCTCTAAATCCTTAAGCAATAGTGGTGATCCTTGGGACTCAGTGCAATCTCCTACACTTACTCGATCATCTTCTGCTGAAAATAGGTCAGAAATAGGCTCCATAATATCTGTCTCAATAGCCAAAATATCCTCTGCATCCCTGAAATCATCGAATAAAACATGATCAGCAAATAAATCAACATCAATCAACTAATCTAAAATGCCAATGCTCATGATAAAGTGATCCTCTCTAGGGTGCTTCATAGCATTGAACAAACTGAACTGGACCACTGTATCTCCAATCTCCATGAATAGTGTGCTTGCATATACATCAATTTTAGTCTTTGCAGTCTTCATGAATGGTCTCCATAGAATAAACAGCAATCTGTGTGCCAAATAATCACCCTCCATGTCCAATATATAGAAATCTGCTGGAAAATCAACTCTTTAACCTTTACAAGTACATCTTCAATCATACCAGCTACGTGAGTCTGGCTCCTATCTGCTAACTGAATGACAACTCTTGTAGGCTGCATAGGACCTATCTCAAGCATCTGAAAAACTGATCTAGGCATCACGTTAATAGAAGCTCCCAAATCCAACATGACATCATGAAATGTGTTCCTCCCTATCTCACATGATATTGTAAACACCCCTAGATCTTCACATTTCTAAGGAATTGGATGAATAAGCGCTGAAACATTCTTCCCCAGATTAATAAATTCATTCTCCTTGAGTTTCTTCTTATGAACACATAGATCCTTAAGGAATTTTGCATACTTAGAAATTTGTTTAATTATAGTCAATAATGGCACATTAACCTCCACCTTGCTAAACAAGTTGACAAGCTCTTGATATTCCTTGGTTTTCTCCTCCTCTACATTTCTTTTTGCTTGAGTTTTACATTGTGGAATAGGCAGAGGTACCCTAGATTCTTCCTCTTGAGCTGAATTTTGTTTTGTTGAACTTGAAACTGGTTGTTGAGTTGGTATAGCTGCTGTAGTACCCCTCAAAATTTTATTTTCCACTTGTTCTTCAACCAAACTTATAGGAGCAATTGAGGAAGAGCGTGGCTTTGAGTTCGTGCCACCGATAGATGCTGAAAAATTATTTCCAGTGCTATTTTGAGCTGAAATTGATGTTGCTAGAATTTTCTAATTAATTTCAGAATTTTGAATGTTTGGACTTGCAATTGACTTCCCACTCCTCAAAGTTATGACACTAACATTCCCCTTAAGGTTAGGAGTTGTTTGTGATGGTAGTTGGCTTGACCCTTGAGCTTGTAATTGATTCATTCCACTTGCCAATTGTCCAATTTGCCTTTCAAGATTTTGCAAAGTTGTATCAGTCTTTTGTTGATTTTGTTGTTGCATTAACATTTGTTGCATCAACTCTTCCATCCTTTGCTATTGCATATTGAAAGAATTAGAGTTTCCATAGCTCATATATGATTTTTGTTGATCTTGAAACATGGGAGGGGGCTGCTGAAATTGCACTTGCTGTGAATTTGATAAAGAGGGCTGGAATTGCTGAATTTGGCTCGGAAAAGGCTGAAAAACTTGTTGGGAATTCGGTATAGGAGGTTAGAATTGCTGTGAAACTTGGAATTGAGGCTGAAATGGTTGATTTACTTGTTGGAATTGATGTTGTGGCTGCTGGAATTGATTTGTAGGTTGCTAAAATTGTTGGAATTGATTGAGAAATTACTGAAAACTCATAAAAGGTGGTTGTTGGGGCTGATATGTTGTTGAAATGGGGGTTGATTTTGAGGTTGAGAGTGTTGGGAAGGTTGTTGTTGATAGAAGGAGTTCCCATACTTCAAATTTAGATGGTTCTTCCATCCCAGATTGTATGTAGATGAGAATGGATCGTTCTTTAGTTGGAACTGAGCTCTAGTCAAGGTGGCTATCGACTCATCTTGTTGAAGATTTAGGCACAAATCATAATTGTGCTCTTGACTTGAACAAATTCCACATACTCTCACGGTTTGGTTGGTGGATAAAGCTATAGGAAAATTTTGCTCCTTGCTCATGTTGCTCAAAGCCATTTGCTTAACCAATGAAGTTAATTCCAAGAGTGAGTTCTTTATCTCTTTTTGTTCATTTCAAACCATCTGAACTTCACTCACCTCTAAACTTCACTCACCCCTCTAGTAGATAGTGCTCTACTACTAAATTGTTGTAAATTTTCTGTCATGTTAGAAATCAATTCTCTGGCTTGCTCAGGGGTTTTGTTTACCAGTGCTCCACTATCTATAACATCAATCATGCTTCTATCCATGGGAAGCAGACCCTGATAAAAATACTGAACAAGAAGTTGCTCACTAATTTGGTGTTGAGGACAGGTAGAGCATAACTTTTTGAACCTCTCCCAATAATCATAAAGGGACTCCCCCACCACTTGCTGAATGCCACAGATGTTCTTTCTTATAATTGCTATCCTATATGCTAGAAAAAACTTTTCTAAGAATGCCTTCTTCATTTCTATCCAGCTGGTGACATGTCTAGTAGGCAAATAGTAGAGTCAATCCTTTGCTACTCCAATCAGTGAAAAAGGAAAGGCTCTCAACTTTATATCTTCCTCAGAAATTCCTTGTGGCTTCATGGTGGAGCAAACGATATGAAACTCGTGCATGTGTCTGTTCGGATCTTCTCTAGATAATATTTGAAACTTGGGCATAAGATGAATGAGGCCCGATCTGAGCTCGAAATCCCCAGCTAACTCTGGATAAGCAATACATGAGTACTGATAACCATCATCAGGAGCTGTAAGCTCCTTCATGGTCTTGCTGTTACTGTTCTCTACCATAGGACTGCTCAAATCTGAATTACTGCTTTCTGCCATGTTAGAAGCTCTTTCTTGAATTTTCAAAGACCTCAGGGCTCTCAAAGTTCTTTCTAACTCTGGATCAAATTTAGCTAAATCATCACCTGCACTCCTGGTTATAAACTCAACAAAAATAAAGGAAAAAGATTAGATATGCAATTAATTCAAGAAAAATAGAAATAAAAAATGTAAAATTGTACTAAAGCTCAAATTAAACAATTTCTACTAACTCCCCGGCAACGACGCTAAAATTTGATAACCCTAGATTTGATATGTCATGATTAGGGTTGCAAATTGATTTAAATTATCGAAAACCCATGATAAATACAAATCAAAAGAAGTATAGGAGCTTCGAGTCATATTTTTCCAAGGGCTAATAGACAATCATTTAAATTGAGCTTTCGTGTCGTTCATTTTGGGTTTTTCAAATGTAAATGGGGTTTTGTGGTTTTGCAAGGAAATATAATTAAAAATTGGCAAATAAATGAAAAATGTAAGTCACTAACCTAAAGATGAGACTATGAAACTAAGGTATCAATGTAAACCTAAAATGTAATTCGATGCAAAGTAAAAGAATGAAACCTACCCTAGTTATGCTCTTATGCAATCATGGAATTCAAGGTTCAATTCTCTGTTGATTGAAATTGGTTAAACCCTAATGCAAATCAAACCCTAGGGCAAACTAATTGAATTAAAAAGCTCAATGTTGTAGGCAAAATGGGCTTCATAGTTTAATAGGTGTAAGCAAGAAATTAAATAACTAAAATCAATTAAACCTAATTAACTAATCCTAAAACGCAATCAAATTGCTTAATCTAAGCTAACCGACCTATGATTTATCAAAGACCATTTGGCACGGAACAGTGCCACAACCTCAGTTATCAGAAATTCAAACTCGGATTGCAAGAAGGGATTAAGATGGTATAAGCAAATTCTATGGTAAATCTGAATCCAAACTAAGACTAAACATTCACCGAATAACCAAATCAACAAGGTTGCTATGAAATGAGATTAACAGAAACATTCAGATTAAATTTCAAAAACAGTAAATGGAAATCAGAAACTTAAACATCCAGTCTTCCCATCTCCATTACTTCTTCTCAACTCGATGTCAATCAAGCTGGTAAATCCACAATGCAGCTTCACTGATCCATCTGGAGTCTTCAACTAGGTCGTCGTGTGGTTTGCTCGTTGCCAGCACCTGGAGAAGCCCTGAAAACCCCTTTCTGAACAAAATAGAATGATGCACAATTGCGTTGAAGTTGGCAAAATCGGATTCGTTGTTTCCTCCTTGCTCCGATCGATCTGCTAATGATGTGGGAGTGCTCCACAATCCTCAGAGGACCCCTCAAAGGACCGCGGCTTCGGATTATGCTGTGGATGGTCGGAACAAGCGGAAACAAGGACTTTGGTCGCCGGTGAAACCCTCTCCGTCGTGCCAAATCCAGCTGCTGGATTTCACCCAATCGCCCGGCTTTAGACTCCTTGGGGATCAAGCAATGCAATAGAAGTGGTTTGGGTGGACGGGACTGGCCGTGGAGGTACGCTCCTCAACAGGGGAAATGTCGCGAGGAAGGCGATGAACAGTGCGCAGCCAACCACTATTCATCGCCTAAGGTTTTGATTTTTATACTCTGATTAATTGAAGGATCTGGATCGTTGATTTATGATCCAGTGATGCAGCCATGATCTGAGGTTTTAGGGCAGCCTAGGATTTGTAAAAAATTGAGGGATTTTGATCAGTCTTGAGTTAGGTCATATTCTCCATGTGGCTTGATCAATTTGAGCTAATTTGGCTTGATTCGA
The DNA here is from genome assembly GCA_037834155.1 of Curcuma caesia. NCBI lineage: Eukaryota > Viridiplantae > Streptophyta > Magnoliopsida > Zingiberales > Zingiberaceae > Curcuma > Curcuma caesia. The sequence goes on along the minus strand of JBBMKF010000001.1, from coordinate 2,421,972 downwards.
TCGCGATTGAGCTCGATCTTGGTCCATTTTGAGCCCTACAATCAATTAACATCAATTAATATAAAATTCACCATTAAATCATGAAAATTATAATCAAGACTCAGATAATGCAAAATGAAATAAATGCGATCAAATCGATTCATTATACAATTTATTTTTCTGCAAAACTAAAAAATGAATCGATTAAAAATGCATAAAATCCTAACTCATCAGTGGTCGATATCAATCTCTGGCCGGCAGGCATGTGGCGGATGGGTATGCTTGGAGAGATGACTAGGAGCACAGGGCAATCCCAAGAAGGATGGACCCACTACCTCGACATAGGCTTGAAATGTCACAGTGGTCCCCTCTGGGTTGTGACAGAGCCCTGCCACGAGATAACCGACAACCTGATCACATGCCACCACAGGAAGCTCATCCCGAGGCTCATCAAGACCATTGGGACAATTGGGATAACATAGCTCACCGTGGAGAGATCAGCATGATTACTAGCGACCCTACCAATGGAGATTGTAACTGTGCTCGCAAGGCTCATGGGCAACGACTAGAGGCTTACAGCATAGGTACCAGTCGAGGTCAGGATAGAGGTCCATCCATTCAGTTCAGGCCTTAAGATTTGAAAGGAGTCGTTGTACCTCATGACGACAACTTGGTAATCTGAGCCACCATAGCTAATTACAACGTGGCTCGGGTGTTTGTTGACATTGGCAGCTCGGTAAATGTCCTTTATAAGGTTATCTTCGACAGAATGCAAATTGACCGAGAAGAGCTGCAACCCATGGCTACTTCTCTATTCAAATTCACAGGACATGAGGTCTGCCCCATGGGACAGATCCAACTCCTTCTATCTCTGGGGGAAGAACCTCTTCGGCAGATGCACAATGTTCTCTTCACAGTGGTGGATGCTCCGTCTGCCTATAATGTTATTTTAGGGAGGCCATTTGGCGTGGCGGTGCCTACCTTCCACCAGAAATTAAAATTCTCAATCTATGACCAGACCAGCTCTGTCAATGGTGACCAAGTGCTACATCAACATGGTTTAAACTGACCTCCGCGGAGTGCGGAGGAAACAAAAGACCAAGGTTAATTCGGTATAAGACACGCCTCTTTCCTGGCCGACTCAAGAAAAAATGGAAGTACAAATTGTGTCTGGCCAGCCCAATTGAGTCACACAGGTGGCAGCCGACTTGTCCCCTGAACTAAAAGAATGGTTAATCGCTTGTCTGACTCAAAACCACAACATCTTCACCTGGTCACCCGCGGAGATCACCGATGTAGTCCAAACTATAATGGAACACCGGCTCAATCTTCTCCCGAGAACTTGGCTTGTCTGGCAGAAGAGATGACACTTCACGACCGATCAAGACAGAGTAATCTGAGAAGAAATCAACAAGTTATTGAAGGCCAGATAGATACAAGAGGTACAATTCCCCTCTTGGCTAGCCAATGTGGTTTTGGTGCCCAAATTCGGAGGAAAATGGTGGGTCTGTGTAAATTTTCGAGATATCAACAAGGTCTGTCCTATGACTTGCTATCCCCTTCCTCGGATAGATTAGTTAGTAGATTTCACATTGGGCTATGAGCTCATATGCATGATGAACGCCTATCAAGGCTACCATCAGATCCTCTTCACTAAGGAAGATCAAGAGAAAGTTAGCTTTGTCACTTCCGATAAAACTTTTTGCTACATCGTTATGCCTTTTGAACTGAAAAATACCAGAGCTACTTATCAACGACTTATAGATCGGGTCTTTAGGCACCAACTTGGTCATAATGTGGAAGTCTATGTAGATGACATCCTGATCAAGTTTGTCTGGGCCGAACAACTCACAACCAATATAGAAGAGACGTTTGGCACACTCTGGAGATATGGTCTCAAGTTGAATCCGAACAAATGTCTATTCGGCATTAAAAGTGGCTTCTTCTTGGATTACATTATCACTGAACGAGGAATTGAAGTCAATCCCAAGAAGGTCAAAGCTTTGCAGAGTATGGCGTGTCCGAGAAACACTAAGGAGGTGCAAAGGTTGGTAGGTCGAATCACGGTTGTATCTCGTTTCATCTCCCATTCGGTAGAAAGGAGTCTGCCTTTCTTCAAAACCCTACGCTATGCTACTTGATTTTCCTGGGATGAGAAGTGTGAGCAGGCCTTCGTCGACTTAAAGGAATACCTGACCAACTTGCCCATCCTAGCCAAACCAACATCCCATGAACCCCTGTGGGTCTACCTATCAGCCTCTGAGGAGGCTCTCGGCTCAGTCCTGGTCAAACAAGAAGGTCAAGTGCAATGCCCCGTATATTTCTCAAGCTACTTATTGAAGGATGCGGAGACTCTTTACACTCTCTTATAAAAATTACCATTGGCTCTCACTTTGATGGCTTGGCGGTATTATCGTGCTCACAAACCGTTGCTTGGGTCGGGTTCTTCTAAACCCTGACGCCTCGAGGTTCCTCATAAAATGGACGATCGAGTTAAGTGAACATGATATTCAATATCTACCCCGAACTGCTATCAAAGCTCAAGTCTTGATCGATTTTCTGACTGAAGTCATGGGTCGAGAATCTTCAGAAACTTAGAAGATTTTTGTGGATGGGTCGTCCACTAAAAGGGGTAGTGGAGTTGGAGTGTTATTGGGTTCCCCGCAAGGGGACACGTTGCAGCTGGCTATGAAGTTATAAATTCGAACTACTAACAATGAGACCGAGTACGAAGCTCTACTCGCAGGGCTCCAAGCCGCCCGGCATGTAGGCGCTTCCTGAGTTATCATACACTCTAGCTCTCAGTTGGTGGACCAACAAATTAAAGGCACTCTTGAGATCCACAACGAGCAAGTCAAATGCTATGCCGAAGCCATGGACAAACTGAAGGCCGAATTTCAAGATGTTATCTTACAGAAAGTGCCTCGGGCTAACAATCAAAAGATGGATGAACTGGCCAAGCTAGCTAATATATTCGCTACTTAGGAGTTAGAAGAACCTACCATACGAGAACGGTTGATTGCCGAGATAGGTCAAGCGCCTCAACTTGCCAAGCCTACTAATTGGTAGGCCCTCATTATCTCCTTCTTAAGACAGGGGATTTTATCCGAGGACCCTAGTAAGCTCGGACCCTCAAACGAAGAGCTGCCTAGTTTACCTTGATCGGGGACGCTTGGTACAAGTGGGCCTTCTCTTGCCCTCTCCTCAAATGCCTTGGGCCCGACGAAGCTGATTATGTCATGCGTGAAATACATCAGGAATGTTGCGGTAACCATACTGGTGGAAGAACTCTGGCTTGGAAAGTATTATTAGTCAGATATTTCTGGCCCACCTCATAAGCTGATTCGGCCATGCTCATCCACACCTGCCTCAGCTTCCAAAAGCACTAGCCTTTGCTTCACCAACCGGTCAGGCCCCTGAAGTTCTCCACTATTTCATGGCCCTTTAATTAGTAGGGGATGGGCATTGTCAGTCCTTTCCCTGTCAGAATCTGCCAAAAGAAATTCCTTTTGGTCACGATGGACTACTTCTCCAAGTGAGTGGAAGCTAAACCACTCACATGGATTACAGAGAAAAGTGTTCTTAAGTTCCTGTGGCAGAACATTGTCTATCGGTATGACATCCCCCGTAAATTGGTCTCCGACAATGGAAGACAATTTTAAAGTCGTAAACTTTAGGAATGGTGTCAAAACCTGGGGATCTAGCAAGCTTTAACCTTAGTCTATTACTCAAAAAGTAATGAACAGACTGAGGTAGTAAATAGAGAACTCGTCCGAGGATTAAAGGTCAAACTAGACCATGTTAAGGGCTTGTGGGTATATCGGACAACACCACGAGATAGCACTGGAATGACACCTTTTCATCTCGTCTATGAGGGTGAAGCCATGGTACCGGTCGAGATTGGATGTGAATCAATCCGGGTCAGGGCATATGCTGGCACAGACGACAACGCTACCCAGAAGTCTTTGGAGCTGGACCTCATCACGGAGACTCGCAATCAAACTAACAGGCGGCTCCATGCTTACCGATAGCGTATGAGCCAGGTGTATAACAAGAGAGTGATCCCTCGCTCATTTCATGTAGGAGACTTCGTATGAAAGAAAAGGAAGCCTATGGGCGGAGTCTGGAAGCTCGAACCATGATGAGAAGGACCTTATCGAATCACTTGTCGACTCTCTAGCAGATCTTACTACTTGGCTGACCCCCAAGAGATAGCTCTCCAGACCGTGATACGCCACTCATCAGTGGCCCTATTGCATTTAAAGAATGTAATAATAGTTGATTTTTTTTCTTTGTAAAGCTCCATATATAAAGGGCAGGTTCCCGCACCAACTCTCTCGGACCTCTCAGCCTCTCGTTGATGGCTCCGCCTTACGACAAGCTTGGACAACTCAGCCTCCGACGACCCAACTCTATCGGCCCTCTCAGCCCCTCACTGATAGCTCTATCTTAAGATAGGCTCGTACAACTCGGCCTCCGACGGCCCGACTCTCTCAACCCTTTCAGCCCCTTATTGATGGCTTTACCTTACGACAGGCTCGGACAACTCGACCTCCGATGGCCCGACTCTCTCGGCCCTCTCAGCCCCTCGCTGATTGCTCTGTCTTATGACAGGATCGGACAACTCGACCTCTGATGGCCTGACTTTCTTGCCCTCTCATTCCCTCGCTGATGGCTTCGCCTTACGACAGGCTCGGATAACTCAGCCTTCGACGGCTCGACTCTCTTGGCCTTCTCAGCTCCTCGCTGATGGTTCCACCTTACAAAAGGCTCAGACAACTCAATCTCTGACAGTCTGACTTTCTCGGCCCTCTCAGCCCCTCGCTGATAGCTCCGCCTTATGACAAGCTCGAACATGTCAACCTCCGATGGCCCAACTCTCTCGGTCCTCTCAGCCCCTTGCTGATGGCTCCGCCTTACGACAGACTCGGACAACTCAACTTTCGACAGCTCGACTCTCTTAGTCCTTTCAGCTCCTTGCTTATAGGTCCATCTTGTAATAGGAAAATCCCCTTGGGCGAGACTCCGCCCTAACTAGTTCTCTCACCCCGCTCCCTGCATTGGCTAGGCCCCTATCATCGAAAAGTCAGCTAATGTCCTCACACAACTATTAATGTCGGGTCAGGGTGACGTGATGCTTGCTTCACCATCAACATCTCGAGGAACCAACCAACTCATTGCCTTCTCAGGAAAGATGTTCGGCTCATTCACCTGACTGACTCAAGTGTTGTTTGAATGATTCAGTTGCGCCTGGGAGGTTCATCCACCTTCGTATTCATTCTATCCAATTGCCTGACTTACTCTAGTCGTGAGCATCGTATAAACGGGTCAGAGCGTCGTTCAAACTAAGGAGTCTACACCCTTGGTCTTTATTCACCCGATTGATCCATCCACGCCCGCCCTATTATTCTATTCGGCTGACCAATTTACTCATCTCTACCTTACTCACCCGACTAGTTTAACTGATAACTTACTCTTCTCGCCCAAACTCGATCTTCATCCTTGCCCGACTAACTTCAGTCGCAGTCTCATTCTTACTGGCCTAAATGACTCATTTGTGTCTCTCAGGTCTGCTTTACCAGTCCGACTTGACCTCGATCGCTGACATCTCCCGACTAATTCTGTTCAGATTCAAGATACTAATTGAGAACTGACAACCCTAAATTAGATGTCACGAGTAGGGTTGCAAATTAGAATTTATAGATTTTATCGAAAACTCACAATAAACACAAGTGAATGAAATATAGGGGCCTCGAGTCGTGTTTTTTCAAGGACTAGTAGAAAATCGCCTAATTTGAGCTTTCATGTCGTTCTTTTTGAGTTTTCCGAATAAAAATGGGGGTTTTGGTATTTTGTAATTAATTGTAAATTCAGATGCAATGAGTTAATGGAAACAAAATGCAATTGAAATCAAATTAATTTCTAATCTAGCAATGCAATAGAATTCAAAAGCTAAACTAAAACTAGAAATTGAATTTAATGAAACTAATCTAGCTTGCAAAAATCAAAGCTATGATGCAATTTAATTATCCACTTCCACTTAGCTAGCAATGAAATCCCTACTCAAACTAACCTACCCTAGCAAATCGATACGTTGAAAACAAAATGGCACGGAACAAGAATTTAAATGGCTATGCGATAACTCAACTAATGAATCAATAAAACTATCAAAACAAATAACTCAACTAATGTTCATAGCTAAACTAGATTGAAAGAGTCTTAAACAGATTTGTTTATCAGATTCAGAAACAAAGTGCAGAAACTACAAAACAGTGCAAAAACAGGGATAAACGGCAGCTCGGATTCTTCCCTCAACCAATTCCTTCTTGCCGTCACACAAGAACCAATCTACGATTGGAAATCCCAGATTAGCTTCTCACGAACCAAGCTTGAACTGATCCGAATGCGCTCCAATCAGAAGATTGTCCGAAACCCTCAAAACTCTCTCCAAACAGAGCCAAATCCGGGTAAATGAGAATCCAGCTCAATCCTTCAAATTTCTTGCAATGTGCTGCTCGTAAGCCTTCAAGAACCCTTGGAGAACCCCTCCTTAGAATCTTGATTGCTCCGGTTGAGTGAATCTGAAGATTGAGGCTGAAAATGGCGGCGAAACTGGATCCTCCGGCGAAACCCTCACCGGATGGAACTTCCGTCAATTTCTGTCAATCTAGGGTCGTGGTTGCTCTCTGGAATTCGGGGATCAATGTGGGATGAAGAAATCCGAGCTTCCCTAAAAAAAATGAAGAAAAACGAAGAAGAACGAAGCAAAAATGAAGAAGGAAGACGGCGCTGCAGTTTGCTTCAGTAACGCTACAGTAACCGCGACTTTTAGGTTACTGTAGCTTTCTCGTTAAAGCTGGGTACTGTAGCTAACGGGTTAGGTTAGCCTGACTTGAGTCTGAGTTAGTCCGTTTCAACCAAATTCACTCAATTTAGCTCCAAATTGGCTCCGATTCGCATGAGTTCCATCCTAATCGCACTTGAGTCTTGATTCATGAAGTTGGATCGATCAATTGGGTCAATCTTGGCTTGATTCGATCATGGTTGAGCTCAATATTGGTTTAATTTGACCCCTACAATCAATCAAATTCAATTAATACAAAAATTAGCCATTAAATCATAGAAATTAGCATCAACCATCCAATTATGCAACATATCATAAATATAATCAAATTAAATCATTAAGAAATTTATTTTCATGCAAGAATCCATAATTGAATTGATAAAGTGCATAAAAATCCTAACTCATCAACTGGTTGTCGCGATATCTGAGACACCAGCCCCTACATCTTGGGAAGCTCTGTTTGTGCTAGAGGTACGAGCGACCGAGCTCCCCAGTTAGGTCTGGCCTTTCTGGGAAGCGGTGACGCGCAAAAGTGGCCCATTCACTAGTGCTGAGACTGAGCCTGAGCCGCTAAAGAAGAGGAGGAAGCGTCTGTCCTCCAAAAAGAGATTGGTCAGTGCTGAGGAGCAACACACCGAACCCCGTGAGACTCAGGATGCATAAAAAGCGACTGAGGGTGAGGGAACAAGTCAGTCTCCTGAGGCCCTTGCTACAGCGACCAACAGCCAATACTCAATCTCCGACCCAAAAGTTGGTACTATTGCCCCCTCCCATGGAAGCAAGGGGCAGCGATAGTTTGATGAGATGGTCGTTGACTATCTTGGTACCTACCAAACTCAAGTCATCCCCAAGCTGAGTCTTCTGGAACTTAGAGAACATTTGTTTGAGTCGCGCTTGAAGGTAATCATATTACTCCTTCATTTTCCTTCCCTTTAGTGACTTTACTAACTAACCTTGAGCCAAGCCGACATGGAGCACCGGGCTCTGCATCATCTCTTGCTTCGCGCAAACTTGGGGAAGTCTCCTACATCCCTGGCCGCCTTGGATGAGGAGTTGGCCATTGCTCGGTAGGCAATGGAGTAGGCCAAAGCAGAGCAAGTTATGGCCCAGATAGCCAAGTAGAAGCAGAGGTAGAAGCTGAGAAGTGGCACGAGCATTCTCGGGCCCAGTCTAATACAATAAAAGAACTGGAAGAGGAGCTAGAGTGGTAGAAAAGCATAGTTAAATTAGTGGACCAAAAGGAGAAGGAGGCTCAAGAATCCCGCCTCTAAGCCGAGCGCCTTCTTTCCCGCAAAGAGGAGGAGTTGTCTCAGTCTGAGACACAACTTTGTCACCTACGATCGGACGCACGCCAAGAGCAAGAACGACTAGGCCGATGATGTGCGTAGGGTATACATATGTTTCTTATGCTTTAATCGTACATCTTTCTATATTTCACGATATTTCCTAC
>JBBMKF010000001.1:2384682-2398699 GCA_037834155.1 Curcuma caesia | reverse complement strand
TCCACAGAGGACAATCGGCAACTTGAATATCTTCTTCGGTTTGGGTGAGATGTGTCTCATAATCCTGTCCAACAAGCTAAAGTTCAATGTGAGAGCTCCAAGAGGAATAATTCTTACCATCCAATAGCTCGGAAGAGAGTGGTGCAGCGATGTAGTTGGTAAAAATTGAGATATCCGGCTTCGGAGTGCTGGAGGTAGCCATGAAGAGAGAAAGGCGATGGTTTCGCATCGGGAAGAAACCGATCCTTGTGTTGCTGTTTGCTGTTTGAGATACAACGGTTTTTTTTTGGCTGTTTGCTAGACAGACCTGTTCTGGACGATAAGCCCGAAATAGAGAGCTGTTTACCGGACCTGTTCTGGACAGCAAGCCCAAAACAGACCAAAATAGGGATGCACCTTCTTTCTCTCAGATCGCATGGATGGCGCGGACGGCAAGCAGGTTGCGTGAGGGTTGCGTGCGTGCTGTTCGACCTCCCTCTACTTCTCCTTCTGTTCGGCGGCCGCGTAGAGGCGCTGTCGCTAGATGAGGAAGGCACGATGGGGAAGATGCGCTTGGCTGATGCGTCGCGACGAGACGAGGAAGGCGCGAGGTCTCTCCGCCTTCGGACAGTTGGCGATGGGTTTGCTGCGTACCTAGATGAGGAAGGCGCGACGAGGAAGACGCGCCTGGCTGATGCGTCGCGACGAGATGAGGAAGGCAAGGAAGGCGCGAGGTCTCTCGCGAGGGATGCGGTGTTGCTGCTGACGACCGATGCTTTTGCTGAAGAAACTGCCGCCGCTCGGACGCTCATGCGAGGGAGGAAGGTGATGTTCTCGCGAGATCGGGGCGACGAACAGAGAACGGCCGCTGCCTCAACTACGTTGCGACGAGGAAAAATAACGCGATTCGGCGCGACTCGGGAGAAAAATAAAAAAATAAAAAAATAAAAAAATAAAAAAATAAAAAAAACTAAATCGGCTTTGATACCATGTAAAAGAATATGGAAATCATATTTTATTACAAGAAATAAGTTCCCTATTTATACACGAATATAGGGACCTATTATAGGAGAATTATTCTAGAAAAAAATGATATTTATCCCTAATAGAATATTTATCCCTAAATATTCTAACAGATACGAAAAGAAAGCAACCAAAATAACAAACGAAAAGAAACATCAACACAATTAGAAAGAATCCAATAATTGATATCAAGCGGGACCGACAAACACTGATCTCCAAGTGACACAAAAATAGTCGACACAACATGCCCTATATTTGTTAGCTTGGAGGTCAAAGAAAGAAAGTGGGGTAGTAAGTACAAATTACTCAGTGGGTATAAGACAGATAGGGCATGATACTACGTGTAAGGAGATCAAAGGAAGCAATCTCAGGTAATATTACTTACTAACAAAAGTAAGAGCACCTACATAATTATTGGCTAAGAAGAGTAAAAAATAATAACATCACCATCTACTAACCTGCTTAACCAGGTATAACCAATAAACAGAAAGTATATGCAATACATTTTGCACAAACAAAATATGACAACCATTCTGTAATAAAAATCAATCAAGATCCTACACATAATAAGTCTTGACCGTAGGCAACAACATGCTACCATGGATTTTGTGGGCAACAGAGTGTAGGATGATCTTTGTTTGCATGCAACAACATGGTACCATGGATCTTGTGGGAAGATAGAGTGTACACATAGTTATCTAGCTAATGACTGTGCGCAATAACATGATATCACGGATCTTGTGGACAGTCTAGGTGTACAAATGACCATTGTCTGCACGCAACAACATTCTACCACGGATCTCGTGGGCAGACAGGGTGAGGTAGCTATCTAGCTACTGAGTGTGTGCAACAATATACTATCACGGATCTCGTGGACAATCAAGATGTATATAATTATAACATGTTGATAGTGAAACATGTATATAAGTATAACAACAACAAATATAAATGATACTAAATAGCATGGATAACACGAGACTGCATAGATATTAAAATAGACTAATAATAAGATCAAGTAGCAAAAGGTCAATCGCAAGAACCATATATAGTGGAGTTAAGGTAAGCAAATAAATGCTGCTTAATCAACATAAATGAAAGAAAATCATACACTAAGAACAAAGATCTAAAGAGGTTAAAGGAAGCTCCTGAGACTATGGTGTAGTGGTAGGACACCTTCGCAGTCTCCTATGCATCTAAGGATTGAGTTTCAACTACTACGAATTGTCAGATGAATTTCTCTCAGTGGGTGGTTGACTTAAGAACGTTGAGCTGTTAGGTCATCCGTTGTGAGCGCTTTCCGATTTACCTTGGTGGCCAGCGGGAAATTTCAGTGGGATCGGGTCGGTTACCTCCAAGATTAGTCGGTTCGAAGGATTGGATATATAGTGTTAACTAAAAAAAATAAAAAATAAAGAGGTCAAAGGAAGAACTACCCACCTTAAAATTGTAGAATATTCTAACCATCTTTAAGTCAAAAGGTCCACCTCGAGTTCGAATCCTACAAGTATATGATACGAACCAAAACTAAGTATTCGAATAATTCTAGTAACAATGAATAATATAATCATTTATTTTCCCTTTAGTAATTGTCTAGATTTCTTATTATTATTATAACACTTTCTTGATTGAATAGAGACCTATGACTTAATTAAATCAACTTATTAGTTTATCTTCAACTTAATAATTTAAATCATTCTATAATTAAATCAACTCATTAATCTAATCACCATAAATTGATTAATTAATCAAATCCAATTAGTTATTGGACTAAACTTTCCTGTTAACATGCATTAATCCATCAATGAACTTTAATTCAATTTAATCAAGTAATCCATTAGTTAGTTATTAATTAATCACCTACTAAATCAATACCTATTAACTAATCAAAACATAGGGAGACCTAATTTTAATTAATCTTACTGTTAGTTACTTGATCATTTAATTAATCCGTGAACTAACTAATTAATCTACGGCTAATCATAATTTAATCAAACAGCTAAATGCATTTAATTAATCCTTCAATTTATCATTTAATCAACGGTTAATAAACATAAATATAATAATTAATCGATCCATAACTTATTACTTGATCAATTAATCTCTAATTAATTAATATCGTTATTCATTGTTTAATTAATCAATATTAATTAATAATCAAACACTACTGTTACCTCCCCTTCCTATGTTCCTCGCTTCTTCTCCGACAATGCAATAGCAAGCGGCGGCCGATCATGATCACGATTTGGTCACGATAAGAAGGTGGCAGCGGTTGGAGGTGGCAGCGATGAGCTTGGCCAGGACAAGCGTTGCCACAAAGAATAGCCCCATCACGTGTAACTTGGGGTCTAGGTGATCTTGCGGTTCAAGATGTTCATTGTGAACACACTACTGAGCTTTGCGTCCTCCCGGATCATCGGGATGATGTCCTTTAAGAACCGAAGCAGTCCGTCGTCAACAAGAAGTGCAGACGCTATTGGTAGCAGCCGCTTCTTCAGCTTGAGCGCTAGGGCAGCGACAAGGGCTGACGGCGGTACAGGGGAAAAGGAAGGAGGAGGCAGTGGAGGGGGTTTCGGCGTCGCTGTTGCTTGCGTGAGGTTGGGCAGCGCTGGAGGTTGGGTTGCGCGGTGGAGCACGTGTGCAAGCGATGATGGTAGAAGTCAACTCCTAACTTAAATAGGATAGTATAAACATGTTTTCTAAACCCTAATCTACTTATCCCATTAAAATATTTAAAAATTCATTTTAAATTTAGAAAAAATAAATTCTAATAAAATCATATATATTCTTTTATATTTATTTCTTTATTTATATAGTCCACTTTTTCTAAAATTATGCCGAGTTGTTGTTGTTCAATGAGGATGGGAGATATGTCCTTGCGTGGATTTAAATTCACGGACTACCCCTCGACTGTTGGACCCCATGAGTACTTAGCTTGATTAGATTTGAGGTTAGATGACTCCTATACACCGATAAGCTCAACTGCATGTCGAACGTCTCATTTACGCTCGTATGTTAGTGGAAGTGGACGTGGGAGGGGCATAAGTTGAGATGGTCTCGATCACATTGTCAATTGGAGTGCAGCTCAATATGGATGTCAAGTTTAAGGTTTTGTCGGCCTACTCCGAAGACTGTTGCCGGGTTGGACATTGAAAAGGCAATTGTGGGGGGCTGCTCAAGCGGCTCCGACCCAACCCATTATATCCACGCCTGTAGGACGTCGATCACAATCTCGGAGAAGACAACGGAGTAGGTAGGCATGACCCATTGGAGATTATAGTGTTGCTTAGAGACCACCGATTGCTCAAGATGTTGGGCCTGTTGAGCTTGACCATCAACAACATCCTGAGGGTTGTTGCACATCCCTAGAGGTGGTGATGTAAGGAGATAGAGGGCCCACCAACATTGGCATAGGAAGACAATGCCCAAGCTATCGGAGAGGCCTTGGACAAGCAGCAAGACAGTGCAATCTTGCACTCCCGGCCTTGCAGACTGCAGATAGCACTGATGTAGTGGTGGGCACTGGAATGGCTCCGGAGTAGGGCTCGGAGGCTAGCTACTCGACAAGTGCTAATACTCCCACGTTTAGCACTAGCCCGACAAGTAGTGGGGAAGCGACCTCTACATCAGTCTCTACCACAACAATGAGCAATGACTAGGGACAATCTACTGAACAACCTACAATTGGATGACAAGGGCGGGCATGAGTTGCTCGCGCAAGGAGAAGATGATTGCTGCATGGAACGACACTTAAGCAACAAAAAATAAGTGTCATCGGACAGTTGGAGACTAAGCTATCGGAGTGTTAGCTCAACACAACTCTCGAATGACATTTTACAGGTATGTGAGTTGCCCATAACTTTGAATTTACTAATGATGGGTTCATTTTGGTACTATGTGACATGCAACTTGTTGATTTAGAGGTTCTATAGACGGAGGAACAAGTCATACACTATCGGATACAGTGCAAAATATCAGGGCAGCATGTGTTGGCAACTTTCATTTATAGTCTTCATAGCATTGTACGACCACATTTGCTTTGGAACTCTATTGTAGCATTGGCGGAGGACATCAGCGAACCATGATCGATTATCCGGGACTTCAATACGCTGCTCTCGGCTCATGAAAAGGTCGGTGGAATACCAGTAACAAACTATGAACTGTAGGACTTGGCAAATATGATGCAACGCTACAATTTGGTGGGCTTACAATCAATTGGCTATCATTTGACATGGACAAATGGTGGTCTCTTGAAAACTCGATTGAGCTCTAATCAATAATCAGTGGCTAATGTAGGATTTCCGGAGCTATGCTGATTCACACCGTCGGGCTACCTGAGTGACCATTCCTGTTGTATGGTATCGTTGTTTCATAATAAATAGTGAGAACAATGCGCGTTCAAGTTCTACAACATGTGGACGTTGCACCAGGGCTTTCGAGCACTGGTAGATAGCTCATGGGAGGCGCCAATCAACGGGACAGCGCAGTTTGTTCTCAAGAAGAAACTGCCTTGTTTGAAACCACAGCTGCGTGCACTAAATGAGCTACGCTTCCATCACATTTCACAGTAGGAGATGCGGGCTAAGGTGGAGTTAGATGAGGTGCAAAGGCGACTATTGTCGGGGGAGGAACAATCGGTGGCTTACCACTCCCTATAGGTTGTTTGTGCACAATGTTAAGTTAAGCAGAACGATCTTTCTATTAACAATTGGCTAAATGCACCTTTCTCAAATAAAGTGACAAGTGCACAAAATTCTTCCACAACTTAGTCAAAAGGAACAACAAGTGAAATGCCACCGTAGCTATTACTAAAACCTCGGGTGAGCAAACCACAAGCTTTCGCGAAGCCGCTGTGGAGTTTCTGTCACATTTCAAGCTGTTGCTTTGGATTGCCATCACTTGCACAAAACCAAACAGCAGGCAGATTGGACTGGGGTTGGTGCTAATTGACAATTAAATACAACAGCTCATCACTCTGTTTACCTCAGAAGAAATACGATAGACACTGCTTTATATTGGCAATGATCAGCTCCGGGATTGGACACTTATGGCACGAAATTCTTCAAAGCGGCTTTTGGTACACAATGAACCATGATTTGAAGCAAGCAGTGAGTGAATTCTTTACCTTGGGACAACTCTTAAAGCAGTGGAATTACATTTTACCAGTGTTGGTTCCAAAAATGGCACACGCCCCGCGGGTCACAGACTACAGGCCAATTTCATATAGCACAGTTGTCTAGATTATATCAAAAATTCCGGCGACACGACTAGCAACGAGGATGGATAGTCTACTTGATCCAGCTCAGGATGCCTTCGTTGCTACCTGTTCCATAGCGGAGAACATCTATCTTGCACAAAAGTCCTACGGAAATATGCACGGAAGAGGGTGTCCTGAGATGTGTTCTAAAAGTAGATTTCCAGAAAGCATTTGACACAGTTAATTGGGTTGTTGGCTGCTCTTCGAGGATTTTGGTTTGCCATAATAGTTTGTGTAATGAATTTTGGAGTGTGTTACATTAATGGGGCAATGTATGAATTCTTTAAAAGAAGGGGCCTTTAGCAAGGAGACCCACTATCTCCACTCCTTTTCAGCCTATGCTTAGAAGACTTCTCAAGATCCATGAAAGAGCGCCTCTATAATCTAGATTTCATTTCCACCCTGTGTGCGAATACTGATGTCACCCATTTAGCATATGTGACGACCTTATCTTTGCACGGGTTGATGAGTCTACCATTAGTTTGATTGTGGATTGCATCTAGGCATTTGGGAATTCGGTTGGACTGCGATTGAACCTCAACAAGCCAAACTTATACATCACAGGGGTGGATGATTAATTGTGAGACAGATTGCTACAATTCATTGTTTTTCAACTTAGGATGTTTTCTGTTCGCTATCTAGGTATTTCTCTAGCCATGGAGAAACTACGAATAGGCAACTATGAAGCATTGACGGAAGCCATTATACATAAGCTAGCTAGCCACAACACACCCTATTTTATGTTGGGAACTCAAGTTGGTCAAGACTGTCCTGCAGGGATCGAATGCTTTTGGCTTTCGATATTATCCATTCCAAGTGCGGTAATTGATAAACTCTACACGATCTGTCAGTCATTTGTTTGGACAACAAAACGCCTTCTAATTTCCTAGGCTACTATATGTCTTGTAAAGGAGGAAGGCAATTATGACGTCCGGGACTTGTAGGCCTGGATTTTGTACTACTATGCTGATCGTTTTGGAACATACAGAGAAAGAAAGATTCACTATGAGTAAAATGGGTCAATCATCAATACCTCCGGCAAGTAGACCAATGGGAATGACAAGCTAAGGTCTTTGATTTGCCCTTGATCAAGAGACTTTTGCAAATCTGAGATGATATCAAACACAAGGCAAGGCAACACTAGCCCAGAATGCATAATTGGTTCTGTCTGCTTTACTTCTGCTCGCTTGGTTTTCCAACAACCAACGCACTGGATAAGCTCCGCTCACTAGTTTTTTAGGCCCTGTGACACTCAAGCTTGGACAAAGGTTATATGGAGTTCTACCTCATGCCAAAGCATCGGTTTACACTTTGGCTATTGGCACATTGACCGATATGCATGAAGGACTAATTACCATATGAGCTGTGCAAGACCTGTCCACTTTGTCAGCGCTTGGATGAGATATTGGATCATATCTTCTTTGATTGTCTAATCAACAAGGACTTGTGGAGCAGGGTGTGGTATTGGCTATTTATGCGGCAGGAGATGAACACCTTCAGGCGGATGCTACTAGTATTCTAGCGGCACATGCGAGGTAGTAGCAGCCTAACCAAGGCATGCCACTTAGCTATGTCTTACACGGTTTTTCTTCTTTCACAATCCCAGAATAGGAGAAAGTATAAAGGGGACATCCCCAATGTTGAGTGTATGTTTGCTAAGATAAAACCCATGTATTTCGCTTCTTAAGCACTTTCTTAGGCACTTGACTTGTTTTTCTTTCATGATAGTAATATAATTTACCTTCCCCTAAAAAAAATAATAAAAAATAGAAGATACTTAGCATCCTTCATCTGAATTCTTTAATTGGATCAACAATAACTCTTACTATGAAAATGTATCTTAGAGTTTGGGTTTAATATCTTTGTATCAAATTTCGACTTTTTAGCCACTTCACATGTCTCCCGAAAGCATTTTTTTTATTAAATAAAACTGCTAGGCCTTTTAACTTTCCTTAGCTCTCAAAGCTAATGACCTTCCTTACTTTTAGGTGTGGATGAGAGAAAAGATGGATTACACAAAAGTCGACACACTTTCCTCTATTTATTAAAAAAATAATCGATAAATATATTCTAAATTCGGCTATTGATTGATTTTGACCCATTTTTTTGTTTATGCATAATTAGGTGGAATCAACTTTCCACCCTTCCAATAAAAATCTCATTTGAAATTTAGCGACCATAAACTCGGGTAGCATTGCCATAAGGTCGCGAACTCGCGATCATAGTGTCACCAAGAGGTCGCTGCTGTGAGTTCACATCCATGCAGTGAGGCTGTGAGGTAGTGCCCTTATTGTGAAGAGGTTGTGGCAGTTGTGGTTCACTATTCATCATGGCCATGAGGATTTCTTTCCCTCTTCTCTTTAATCATTTACTTTCATCATATTCTTTTCTTCACTTTTCTCTTCACTTCTGCTAAGGATATTTTTTCACCATGGATATTTTTTCATTGTTCGTCGTCGTAGATTTGTGTCTCAGACATAGTATCAATGGAAAAGAAAATGTGCATGACTTCTAAATTACATGAGGGAAGTTAAAGGATGAGAAGCAAAGTATTTTTAAAGAGAGGATAGAAGTTCAAGTATTAGGAGAAATAAATAGCAACTCGAATACAACATGGGATAAGATGATGTTAAATTTGAAAATAATGACCAAGAGCATATTTGGTGAGTCAAGAGGACAACACCACAAAATAAAGAATTTTGGTGTTAAAATGAGGAAGTACAGGAGAAACAAAAAAAATAACATATAAGTTGTTTGCATTTGCAAGAACAAATGAAACTTTAAAAGTATACAGTAGCTAAGAAAGAGGTCAAAAATAGTGAATGAAGTTAAGAATAAAATTTTTGAATCCTTATATCAACAACTTAATATAAAAGTAGGGAAAAACGATATTTATAGAATAACTAAAGTAAGAGAGAAAAATAAATGATTTTACCCAAATAAGATGTATTAAAAATGAATTCAATAAGATACTAGTGAAGGATGAGGAAATACATGAGCGATGGAAAAAAAAATTTTCATTAACTTTTTAATGGATGGAAGGTTTATGAGCCTAATTTAGTTTAAGAAATTTAAAGAGACTAGAGGAATATAAAAATTTTTATTGGAAAATTTAAATTTTAGAAGTAAAACGGACGTTAAATTGAATGAAAAAGGAAAAACAATTGGACTAGGTAATATTTCAATAGAGGTATGGAATTGCTTAGGGAAGTATAATATTGAATGACTTATGAAGTTATTCAATTTGATATTGAAAATGAAGAAGATATCTAAAAAGTGGAGGGTAATTACTTTAGTCCAGTGTATAGAAACAATGAGACATACAAATTTGTATAAATTATAGGAGCATTAAGTTAATGGGCCATATCATGAAATTTTAGGAAAGAGTGGTAGAAAAAGATTAAGCAAGTAGATCAAGGTGACTGAAAATATATTTGGATTCATGCCTAAAATGTTGACGATAGAAACTATATATCTTTTTAGATAGTTGATTGAAAAGTATCAAGAAAAAAAGCAAGATTTACATATGATATTTATTACGTAAAAAACTTATGATAGAGTCTTCAGAAAAATTATATGGAAATTCTAAAAAAAAGATATTTGCGTAGCGTATATTGAAATAATTAAGGATATGTATGAGAACGTAATGATAAGAAGATTTGTAGGTTGATTAAGTGAAGCATTGCTATAAAAATATGATCACATCAAAGATCAATTCTAAGTCCATATCTTTTACACTAGCTTTGATGAACTCATTGAACATATTTAAGCCACATTACCGTAGTGCATGTTGTTTGCAAATTACATCGTTTTAATCGATAAGACATGTGAAGTTGGAAATGCTAAGCTCGAATCTTAGTGGGTAATATTGGAAGTTAAAGGTTTAAGTTTAATAGAATAAAGATAGAATATATAAAATGTATATTTAGTAATAGTGGACGTAGCAAGACAATTTTTAAGATAGGAGGCGAGTTACCTGTAAGTGAAAATTTTAAGTATATAGGATTGTTTTTACGAAAGGATGAAAGGGTTGATAGAGAGATTTTACATAGGATATAAGTAAAAATGATAGAAATGAAGGAAGGCATTAGATGTTCTTTGTGATTGTAAAGTAATTTTAAAATTTAAATATTTTTTTTACAAATAATGGTTAGACTTACTATGTTATATGAAGTTGAATGTTGAGTTATGAAACAAGCACGCAAGCAGAAGATGAGAGTCGTAGAGATGAGGATGTTACAATGGATGTGTGAACATATGAGGATGAACATGATAAGTAATGAGAACATTAAAAAGAAAGTCGAGGTTGCACCTATTAAAGGAAAACTCCGAGGAGCACGTTTAAGATGATATGACTATGTACTTAAACGACCAATAAATGCTCAGTTAACGATGTGAGACCACGACAAATATGACCATTAATTGAGAAAGAATGAGATCAAAAAAGACTTGGTTAACAAAGATAAAAAGATAAAATTTATTTAAATATAGATGAGGATAATTAAGGGATTGAATCTAATAGCGTAGGAGAATCTATACAGCCGGTCCTATTTAGTGGGATAAATACTTGGTTGTTATTGTTGTATTCTTTTACATTTTCACGTCGGAGTAAACAAGTCATAAAGCTGTAGTTGATGTTCTCATGAAACACATCAATTTCTCTCACGCACAAAGAAACACTATCAATCATGCTTTTCTCTTTTTTTTCATCGACGAGAATAAATTATGGTGTTCGCAGGGTCCACATTTAGCCGCTTCCAATTCTAAACGTAAGAAAGGGGATAAGAGCAAAGGAAAGCGACAAGAATCTTCTACCGGGGAACTCCTAGTTATTCCATTCTTATCCAAGTTCCCCATGCCTTGTCATGGAGATAAGGCTTCATCAAAGATAGTACAGAAGTGAGTTTCTATCAATGCAGATCAAAATTTTAGAACAGAAATCATACATCACTAAGTAAATCTCCTTGGTATTTTTACTGCGTTTCATTTCACACTTATGCAAATTAATAATTCTGTATGTTTAATAGCATTTTGATTGTTGTGGCAGTTACTATGGTGTTTTGATGGCATATGGAGGTCTTCAAGATGTGAGTTGCTTCCTTTATTTCTTGTGAACATATTTTCCTCCTTGTTTGAAATCAAAAGGATGTATTTTTCTTTCTTTACAGTTCTTGAAGGAGAGAAATTCTGAATATACAACTTCTTTAGTTCGAAACCGTGTTCTTCCATTGTATTCATCATGCCCTTTTGTTCCATACTTGGTTGCCACAGCAAACTGGCTACTTGGGCAGTTATCTCCCTGCCTTCCTCAGGTGTGCATATGACAACTTCCTCTTTCTTGTTGCAAAAAGGTCAACACTAGGATTTATCATACATTGTGTCTGCTTCAGTTGAAGATTTGTACTAAAAGCAATAACTGTCTATCACACCCTTGGTTGGTCGCCATGGCTATTGGCATGCCGTGGCATCCACGACAGCTGAACATATAAGATATAGATAATGAGTGTTTTCAGAATTACCACTTTCAGGAACTAGTTAAGCTGTAAAAAGAATCTAGATAGATGAATTCAAATTTCTTAATTAATAATAGTCTTACCTCACTAAAGCGGAAAGAAACATGCAGGCCCTCATGGTTTGTGGAGTGGTAAAGCATTCAAAGGAACAATAAGGATTCAAATTCCAAACGAGATGAATATAAAGGTCGGCTTTTGAGTGTGTTGTGCTTCGGATTTACATGATAGGCAAACCAAGAGAAGGTTGTTTATTTTCAAGATTAATCGGACGAAGTTCAGACATTTAGATTAGCAAAAAAATAAAAATAAAAATAAAAATGCAGAAATAAATTATTTTAAATCTCATAAAATTCTCAAAAGCATGCCAAGCATCCTCAAAGCTTCCTCCTGGTTGAATACTAATCTCAACCCACTAAAGTCCTAGGCTCCTTCTCATGGCCTTGGTGTGGCAAGAGAAGGTTAGCAGATAAAACTAAGTAGGGCAAGCAACATGATGAAATAATGAAAAAAGTAATATGCATTATGATGATGAACAGACAAAACATATTATGATATTAATTGCAAGAATATAATGAACCACTAATTGCAATCCACATGTAACACCAATCAATAAACATAGTTAGACCTATTCTAGATGTTAATCCCAACATTTTTCTATTATATGAAGAGAGTGGTTCCCATGTATGCTCCAACACATGCATGACTACCAAAAGGTAGACTGAATGTGTTGCGTCCAACAGATCACCCTTGTTAACATTGCCAATTATCGTCAAGATGAGAAGAATGTTATAATTGTAAATTGGTCCAGAAATCATCTTGTTGGCTGAAAGGCCTCATTCATAATATAATCATCATTCACTATAAGCTTGTTGAATTCAATTGATTCTAACGTGGGTCTAAGAGTTGGATTGGGATTAACTCTAGTCGATAACAGTTTGTCCAACATCTTGGATATCTGTTCAAAGTTCATCGGAAAATTAAAAATAAAATCAAAATTTATGGAAATATCATTGCAAGTATATCAAATTAAGAATCTAGATGAATTGGTTTTTTTAAGAATCAGTTGATTTCTTGCAGAGATATCATTTTCACTTGATGAGAAAAAACAAAAAAGGGTGGAGGGGTGGTGGAGAAAACTTGAGTTGCCTTGTTAATGCAGGGAGATCCGTAAACTTTGAAAGATCATAAATTTTGACTCGGGTGGAATTACGGGATCTATAATATATCAAATCAAAATTTGTTCAGAGATCTACATTAATTATCGGTGTAATCTCTAACGGCTCAATTTTAGGCCAAAAAAAATTATTTAAAGCCTTTTTGGAGGCTCTGAATAATTTTTTATTCTTTTATTAAGGTTATTTTCATCTTTTGTATCGTTAGGGTTTTGAGACTATTGAAACCTTTGTTGGTTGGTTGATGTTAGAGATTATCTTTGTTTTTGAGTTAATATTATTCAGTTAAACGTAGAGATGGATTGTTTTGCGATTTCCTGTGTCTTCTCTGTAAATTTCTCTGTTATAATTATCCTATATAGAATAATCGTTATTTTGTCTGCATCAATAGGTATCAGAGCTTCAACATCTTCATAGGTGAAACTTCATCAGATTCAATGGCCGATTGTCGTGGTCGTAATAGGCATATTTCAATTGAGGAAGCCTAGTATTGTGATTGTAGTGTTCAGGATGTGATGATTGAAGATTTACAGAGGCAAATTGCAGAATCAATCCAGTATTTGGCGGCACAGGATTTTGAAGATCGTGAGATCATTGATCTTGATTCTAATTTCACTTTCGAAAATCCATATCATAAGATACGGAGATCTTAATTTCAAGTTGATCTGCCCATAGTTTCTTGGTACGTTATAAGCAGAGGGATTTGTTGATTGAGTTACTAAAGTGGAGAGAATTTTTATTTATAAGTGCCCGACTGTGTGAAAGGGAAATTGATTGCCATCAAACTTAAAGATCGAGCATTAACGTGGTGGGAGTAGTTGTGATGCCCACAAGACAGACAGGGCAATGTAGATCGCTGATTGAGAGATGAAAAAAGATGAAGAGTCACTTTTTTCCATTCAGTTATACTTAAATTTTGTTTTAGCGACTTTATGTGTTGAGACATGGTGCAAGATCGGTTGATGATTATACAAAGAATTTTACTAGTTGATTGCTTGGAATGATGAAGGGGAGCCTTGGCGCAACGGTAAGGTTGCTGCCATGTGACCTAGAGGTCACGGGTTCAAATCCTGGAA
>JBBMKF010000001.1:2371032-2384582 GCA_037834155.1 Curcuma caesia | reverse complement strand
ACTCCACTACGAAGAATTTTACCTTGTGCAAACCAAGTCGTCCTGACTTGTTGAACGTTTACTCGGCTCTGTCCTTAGCCCCTAGGATTTGTTGTTGCGGCTCGGTCCTCCTGACCGCCCAAACTTCACCACACCCTTCAGTCCTCCTGACCATATATGACTAGATTTTTACCACATCCCTTGGTCCTCCTGACCTTGCATGGACTTTTCACATGGTGCCTTAACTCTACCAAGTCTTCCATCTGACCCTCCAGATCAGGTCTTTCCAGTACCTAGCCTCAACTAAGACTTAGTCCTTTACCTAGCCTTAATTAGGACTTAGCTCAAATTTGTGCTCCTTGCACACTTGGATTAACAATGTCAGCTCAACAACACACTTTACTTGAACCTGGTGCCATTATCAAAACTAACAATTGTTTGGTGCTCCCTGCACCAATAAAGTTCTGACCAATTTGTCCTATATCGACAATCAATGATTGACCATCGAAACTACATCAAAAATATGATTTTCAGTGATAGTTAAAAACTCCTAGAATGATCGCGACAAACGTTGTTACATGATTTCCGGAATAAAGTTTCTCTCGAATTGATTATTATCGATCATCGGCGAGTACCAAAGACGATGATGTGACTCGTGTCTTCCAAAGCCGTGCAGACAGGAGTTTAGTGTGGATCACCAATTGATAGACTCCTACAAGAGTACAGTTGTCGTTAAGTAATAAAAGAAATCAAAGCACAGAGATCGTGGAATTAATCACTAGACTAGCACAAAAAGAGTTATGAACGAATGAGTTTTAGTGTTTGAACGAGAAAGAAGGAGAATTGAAGGACCTAATCCTTGAACGAAAGGAAATCAACTATATGGTAGGTATGGAAAACGATCCTAGGATTTCGGAGTCCTTGAGAGTTATGGCTGATAGTATCATGGATCTTTTGCTATTCCTCAATGTTTATATCAATGTAGGGATTCTAACAAAGCTATCCAATTAGACCTTGTTAGACTTCGTCAGAATTAAATCATGAATCTTTAATGTTATGATCACTAGTTCGAGATGATATCTTGATAGCCCGATTCTATAGCTCTCCCATTGTCATTGGGCACTCCGATAATACTACTGGTATCCTACCCTCTATCATCGAGTATCCAATTAAGGATTTCTTCTTAGTAATCAATAATCATTAGTTATCTCTCAAGAGAATTTATTACAGCTTAAGAATCTCCTCGAAAAGTTCAGTTAAAAAGGTTCACTTCTTATCACAAAGCATCTCGGTCATATGATCCTAAGATTTCCTGTAAATCATAATTCACTCCCATCCATATAAATTTTGGATAATTCCTCCAATCAAGGCTATAAGTGTTAGAATACGGGTTATTCTGTTATCACTGACTGAAGTTTTTGATGGCATCTACTTGCTCCATCTGGACTCCTTGCGAAGGTTCAACACCTATTTGACAATTAATAGATGCATGACCTGTTGCACTACAAATCTCATAAGAAACATTAGTAACGTTCACAACACATTAAATGGATTGAATCTCATGGTTAGCACATCCATCTTTACTACTATAAGATCTAGATTATTCACATTATACTCATCTACAATCTTTATGGGATTTCCTCATTCAGTAGCCCATTGTTAGTGATTCAGTGTCACACTCTCTATGATGTCATAGGCTTCATCTAGTCTTTTGTATAGGATCAAAAAGTGCACTAGAGGAGGGTGAATAGCATGTGTCATTTTTTCACTTATTTTAGAAAACTTCTTTTCATTTCAGAGTTAAGCATCGAAAACTAAAACAAAGAACTCAAAAGCACACAAGAGATAAGTTTGTGTTTATTTGATTCTCAACCTCAGGCTGCTCAAGGCTCGCAATCCTTGACCGCTTCGTTGGGCAATTCACTAATAGACTCTTTCTCGCAATGAGAAATAGTCTTGTCTTTACAAAGATAAGGATGGTAACTGATGCGGTGTGTTTGTATGGGATTTTATTTATTTATATATTTTAATCCCTTATTTATTGTGTTACTTACACAGATCAAAATTAATTATTTATTTATGTACCAAACCTCTTTATTATCGTCTTAAATAGTAAAGAGAGGTCCGGGTCGTCTCTCTCGGACTCAATGACCGGATGTTTATTCTATAACTGCTGCAGGTTTATTGTGTTCTCATTATTTATTCCTAACTAATTGCACAATTTATTTATTGACAAAAGAATATTAATTATTTACATAAATCACAATCTAATTCAAACAATAACATATTTACAAACTTAAGAAACAAATGTATACAACAAGTTATATAATGAACCTAAACACCACATAATTGTACAACTCTTGATTCAATGGCTTATTTATTAATACAAGTCATCATACAACATACATTATCTTATATACACAAATTCACACTAGTAACAATACACACAAATCCTTTACAATTGACATTAATTAAATTCATCTTATTCAAATCCTACAACAACATAACCACATGCTACCTACAACACATAGATACATCATGCATTAATCAACCACACAATCTACATACAGTCTTAGAACCGGTTCCCACAACTACAATTTTAACCCAAATGCCACACATGAAAGATTCAACATCGAGCATGCTTCTTACATCATTTGATTCATCAAACACCTAGGTTTAAACATAGCAAGAACTACATTAACCCCATCCAACTGATCCAACTTCAACATGGGCTTTAAACCAAATAGATGAACATCTCGTAGCCCACAAACGAACTTTTCTCCACATAAATCAAACAACACAGTATTGACTTTAACCGACTATAGAAAACTCATGTTGTATCTACTTGCATCATTCAATTACATTCATAATCAATCAGACAACTAAAACATCAACATAAGTTCATCCCATTCAAACCAAAACCAAATATCTTCATCCCAACCCATAACCAACAGTTAAAACAATTTATTCAACAAAACTTCACCAATAGAATAACAAGGAAGTGGGGGGTTTAATTGATTTAAATTGACAGCTAATAGAACTAAAGAAACTCAACAAAACCAGAAGTAAATGGAATTAGGGGTTAGGGTTTCCCTCAACGGCGTCGACACCAATGAGGAGAAAAGAACAGGGGAAAAGGATGGTGAATGGATGGCGCCGAATCAACTCAGAACAGAGGAACCAGCGTAGGTGAAGATGAAGGTGGAGGAGGCGGATCTCGCTGCTGCGCTCACAGCGAGACACGAACGGAGAAGATGGCAGCATCGGAGGAGCAAACCTTACCCTGTTTCACTGCTACAAATCGCCGCCAATGAAGTCATAAGCAAGGAAATACACACCCTTACCTGGTCTTCTCCGGTGGTGGCAGAAGGTTGAAGGCGCACGGAAATCCACTGCTACAAATCGCCGCCAGTGAATCAGCCGCTTCTCTGCTACAAATCGCCGCCAGAGACTCGGCCGCCGCACGCTACTTCTGTGGATGCGAAGGGACGGTTGTCGCCGGCCACCGTTCGAAGCTGATCGGGGAAGAAAGGGATGGCCACGACGGCGGAGCTCGCAGACGCCGTCGCGTGAAGAGAAGAGGGGGAGAAACCTAATCGATCGCGAGCTCCCTTTCACTAAACCGGCGCTCCTCCTTTAAACACTCGCTGAACCGGAGGAATTTCAACTGAACCGGCGCCGATTGAACCGCCAGTTAATTGGACCGGGTTTGACATGGATTTTGGGCCGGGCTGGCTTGAATAGTGTGGGCTGGTTGATTTGGATTGGGCTGGGCCGGCGCCATTTGATTGAGTCAGACCATGTGATTGAACCGATTTTGAATGGATTTGACCGGATTTTGACCAGCTTGGCTTGAACCGGCTTGAACATGCTTGGGCCTTTGGGCTTGGGCTTGAACAGTGCGCCGGGCTTGATTTAAGTGGCTTGGCTTGTTTAATAGGTTGGCTGATTTGAGCTTAGCTTGAGTTCATAGCATTAGGCTGATTGAATCAGCTTGAAAGTGATTTGACCCGGACTCGAATCGAAAATTAACTTTCCTTCAAATTGAATCTCCAAATATCGTTATCTTCGTCCTAATTTCCTGCCAAATAAAATAAAACCAATTAATATCCATAAATGCCATAAATTAATGAAAAATTATAATCAAGACAAAAATTCATCCAAATAAAGAATCAGCCCAAATATCTAATTTATTAACAAGAAATATAATCAAACCGGTCCAAAATAACTCTAATTAAACAGATAAAAAATGCCCGTTATCAAGGCACGGCGGGCGACAACGGCTACTATGCTCAGGGTCGAGAGGGAGCGGCGCCACGAGTCCTCCTCCACGCAATTGGCGGTGATCTCCTTTGTTTTCAAGCGATTATCTTCTCCTCAACTCCCACACCGTCGGCACTGAGGCCGGTGGCACTCACGCCTCTCCTTAGGTTTTTGAGAAGATGGCATCGGGAAAAACCTCCTTGCTCAAGATCGACCACCGTGCTCGTGGGAAGAAGTAGAGCCACGGTGAAAATCGCGACCCATAGATTTTTGAGAAGCTATAGTGCTTTTAAATCGGGATCGTTTGGGTTAAATCAGAATAAAGAAATAAATTAAACCGGACTAAGCGATTACTGTAGTGAACCAGATTTGAGTTTGGTTTAGACCTAAGTTGCTTGGTTCACTAACCAAACGACCTCTGATTTAACCCAAGCTATAGTTTTGTTCATTGCTTCTTCACAAGACGAAGCTTCTCGTCTTTTCCGTTTTACCAAAATATCTTCCATCATGAACCAAACCAAGTTGATTTAATTTTAGTTCAAAATTGAATCGTTTTGTTCAATAACTGACTTCTAATTTGAATGAAATCAATTTTGTTCATTTCGTCTTCACAAGATGAATTCTATCATTTTGTCCTTTGTCTGGTCCAACCAAATTTTATTTCTCTCATTTTGAGAATTCAATTCTCAAACTCATTTTAAGTCCTTCGGAGAACATGTAATGTGTGTGACCCAATAGGTTCCCGGTTATGTTGGTTGTTCGTAATTAATTATTAATTACGGAACGATCATGAGTGGCACCTGGTAGTACATCATGATCCCCAATTGATCGAAAAATCAACGATTGATTCCAGAACATCTTCTAATTCTTTCAACAGCTACACTGAATCGTGCCTCGTTCCTTTCACCCTCTTATACCTGCTTGGTTCAGGACATGGTCTATGTGTCGGTCCCCACTAGGCTGACTATGTCACACCTAGCCCAAGCTATTTTCTTGTCCTGTGGATTCAAGTTACTTGTACATGTATTGAAGAGTACCATACTCTTAACATGTAATGTTTTGGACAAAGATTTTTAGTAACAATCTTGACAAGTGGCCGTAAGGTATACGTCTCCTTTTCCAAGAAGCGGTGAATCCTCTGTGGGCTATTCAAACATCTTCGGACACTTCAACTTATACCGAATCATCTCGGGTCCACACCTCTTCGGAGATGCTTTCTTAAGATATCAAAGTATAAGCCTCCATGACCAAGGTGACTTGAATACCGCAAGTCAAAGAAAACTCGCACTTAAGCTGCAATGAGATCTTCATTGACATATGTATAAAACTATATGAAGTCTAAAGGCATGTCACTCCAATGAACTATTTACCTTTAACTAGCATTCATGTTTAACTCTCAATATCCAATATCTCCAGTAGTGAGATCGGCTGCTTAATAAGCCAAAGAGTTTAAAACGTGCTAGTCTTGACATAATTGATGACGCCCATGCTCATCAATTCCTTGACTAGGGATAATTGCAATACATTCATAATTGTACATGTAAAGATGCTCACTAATTGTGATCCAATCGTAAATTCTCTCATGCTATGGATCGTATTGCAGACATTCAATAAATAAGTTTAAGATACAATCAAACAAATGGAGAATATGCACTCAAATAGTAAATTTTTAATTACCTTAGGACACCTCTCAAATATAATAAATTAATCATTAATTGCGGAATGATCATGAGTGACACCTAGTACTATATCATGATCTCCTATTGATCAAAAAATCAACGATTGATTCTAAAATTATTTCTAATACCTTCACCAGTAATAAAGAAATATGTCTCGTTCCTTTTACCATCTTATACCCGCTTAGTTTAGGACATGATCTATTTATGTCAGTTCCTACTAGGTTGACTATGTCACACCTAGCCCAAACTTATTTTCTTATCCTATGGATTCAAGTTACTTGTACATGTGTCCAAAAGTGTCATACTCTTGATATGTGGTGCTTTGGCCAAAGACTTTTAGTAACAATCCTAACAAACGGCCGCAAGGTATACGTCTCTTTTTATAAAGAGCGATGAATCCTCTATGGGCTATTCAAATACTTTTGGGCACTTCGACTTATACCCAATTATCCTGGGTCCACACCTTCTCAGAAATGTGTGCTTAAGATGTCAAAGTATAAGCCTCCATAACCAAGGTAACTTGAATATCGCAAGTCCAAGGAAACTCGCACTTAAGCTGCACTGAGATCTTCATTGACATATGCATAGAACCATATGAAATCTCAAGGCAAGTCACTCTAATGAATTAGTTACCTTTAACTAGCATCCACGTTTAACTTTAAACATCCAATGTCTCCAGCCAGTGAGACCAGCTACTTGGCAAACCAAGGATTTTAAAACATGCTAATCTCAATAGAATCGATGATGTTCAAGTTCATCAATTCATCAACTAGGAATAATTTCAACATATTCATAATTGCACATGTAGAGATGCTCACAAGTTGTGATCTAATTATAAATTTTCTTATACTATAAATCATATTGGGGGCATTCAGTAAATAAGTTTCAGATCCAATCAAACACACAAAGAATATGTACTCAAATAGTAAAGTTTTATTTATCCAATAAATATTATTTACATAAGGTGATTGTCTTAGGACACCTCTCAAATATAACAATGTACACGTAGGGTTCATCTGGATTTTTTGATAAATCAAACTCTTTGATTAAGGACTAGTGGTACACTTTGAAAGGCCCTCAATGGCTGATGGAAACAAGCAACTTCAACCAAGGAGGGTGGCGCCAACTTGACAAGAGAAGTTTTGCTTTTGCTTAAGCATCAATTCGAGGAGAAAGAGAAAGAGAGGGGCCACGGTTTTAAAATCCGACAATTAGATTTTAATCTTGTGTAAATAACTCCTCATAAAAATTGTATTTATAGATCTTCAACGGATTAGATTCTCTAACCAAAAACTCATATCCATTATCCCAAACTCCAAACCGTTAGCCTTAAGTTTGGTTAACAACCAAATTGCATTGGTTTAAAATCAAATCACCGTTAATTTAAATCAAACTAATTTGATTTATAATTAAATAAAAGAGGGTCCACTTTATCTTCAAAAGATATGACCCATCCGTGCTTCCTTTTCGGTAAAATATCTTCTTTATTTACCTTTTGTGTGGTCCAGTCGGACTCAATCTCTCTCAATTTAAGAATCCAATTCTTAAACTAGTTTTATGTCTCTTAGAGAAAACTTATAATGCGTGTGACCTTATAGGTTCTCGATTTATATTGGTCGTTCATAATTAACCATTAGTTATAGATCGATCATGAATGACACCTAATAACATCATGACCCCCAATTAAGCAAAAAATCACAATTGATTTTAGAACTACTTTTGAATCCTTCAGTAGCTACAGTTGTTCGTGTCTCTTTTCCTTTCATGCATCTTATACCTGCTTTATTTAAGACATGATCTATGTATCAGTCCCCACTAGTCTGACTATGTCAGACCTAGCTCATATTGTAATTCCTTGTCCTACGGATTCAAATTACTTAAAATAACAATCCAAGAGAATCATCCTCTTAACATGTTATTACTTTGGCCAAAAATTGATAAATGGCCATAGGGTATACATCTCCTAATTAAAGGAGTGGTGAATCTTCTATTGGCTACTCAAATACCTTCAAGCACTTCGACTTATATCCAATTATCCTGGATCCACACCTCCGTAGAGACGCTTGCTTGAGATGTCAAAGTATAAATTTCTTTGACTAAGATAACTTAAATACCTCAAGTCGAAGGAAACTTACACTCGAGCTGTAATGAGATCTTCATATAACCACATGAAATCTCATGGCAGGTCACTTCCAATGAACTAGTTACCCTTAACCAACATTCATATGTTAACTCTTAACATCCCAATATTTTTAACTAGTGAGGATTGACTGCTTGGTAAAACTAAGAAATCTAACATATACTAGTCCCGTAGAACCAATGATGTCCAGTCTCATCAATTTATCTATTAGAAAATATTTCAATATGTACATAATTAGACATGTAGAGATACTTATTAATTATGATTCAAGTAGAATTTCTCTCATGCTATGCATTATATTGTGAGCATCAATAATTGAGTTTAAGATCAAATCAAATACATATAGAATGTACTCTCAAATATTGATTTTATTTATCCAATAAATAATATAATATCTAAGATGATTGTCTTGGACACCTCTCAAATATAATAATAATTATCTAATTCCAAAACTAATCCACCAGGGAGTTTTAACAAATAAGTTCTTATGACTATGACCACAACTTTTTGTCCCATTCTCCAACTCACAAATTTGTTTCTCCCTTGACTAATCATCTACTATTCTTTAGCCCCTACATGTCATTACATATGTGTGAGGCACACCCAGTATCTAATACCCATGTGTTAGAAGAAATAGTATGATATTCAATAATAAAGATACCTTCTTGAGGTGGGGTTTCGGATACCCTCTTCTTCTTTAAGGACTTAAAATAAATCTTATAATTTTTCTCCAATGTCCCATCTTATCACAGTGATGGCAAGGGCCCTTTGTATCCTATCCTTTTTGCTTGGTCTTCTTCTTCTTCCCTTTGGCTTGAGTTTTTGACTTCTTAGAAACTTTCTTAAAAGAGTCAAACAACATCATAGTTTTTTATTCTTTCTTGACAGATGACTCCACTATCTTAAGCATGTTGTTCAACTCTAGAATGGTAGATTTGAGATGGTTCATCTGATAGTTCATCATAAACTGTGAATAGCTATCACACAAACTTTGCCGAATTAAGTCGATACTTAACTCATTGAACAAAGCGAGCTCAGAGAATATAATTCTCCTTATTCTTTAGTCCCTCGAGTGTTACTTACCACCCTTCTCCTACTTTCACAGACCCTAAGTCATTAGATATTCCTGTGTGTACTCTTAGATCTCTATGCACTTAGATACACACATCATATCATAAGGTAAGGTCTAACTTAAAATTTTTATCCAAATATCAAAATTCATGGTCAAATCATTTAGAGTTCCAATAATCTCTCCCTCAATCATTCGAGGTTCTAACATAATGAGGTTCAGTAGTCTTAGTAAGGACCCCCCTACTCCATGGCTATGATCCTTAAGGTAGATCCATCCTCAATAATATCTCTAATTTTTCTCCTTTTTAATCACCAACTTGAGATGGAGAAAACTCATATAATGTCTTTTTTATAATGATGAAGGTTTAAGCACAAAGAAGAGAAAAGAATGAGGAACAACGAGAGCTTATTACAAAGAAAGTTAGAGAGCAAGAGTATAAGCTTTTAGTAATCTTCTTGTGCCTCCAACACCTTGTATATATAGTCTCCTTTTGCTTCAAAATCAATGATTGTTCTATTTTTCTAAGTCATCATCATGATTTAACTATTCATCAATCAATTGCATTGAAATAATCTTACAGATATCCAACCATTGTAGATCTCAAGACATCAAATCAATAGACTCCTTCAAATTTTACCATTGTTGTTCAGTCGATTGTTGTGATTAACCAGTCAACTAAATTGGCAATTGATTGACCATTCGATTATGGAACATTCTATTCAATTCCATTTGATGTTGAGTTGACTGATCCATGATTCAAGTCGATTGAACCCAATAAAATATTGATCAACTTTCTAGTCAAGTGTCATGATAACAAATATTTTCAATCAAAATCATCTTCATAACATCACACACCATGTGTATATCTCGATACACAAATAATGTTAGCCTATGTTCTATATGAGATGTAATAATGGTATAGCCCAATACTAGGTGATCATACAATTCTAGTGTGACTAACTTAGTCCACAAAATACATGTCAAGTTCCTCTAAAGAGGATTAAATTTAACTTCAAAAAAAGATTTGATAAATATATGGACAAGATTTGATTTGGAGTCTACATTATCAAATATTATAAATGCCGTTGTCATAGTATTTTATTCTTGAATGATGTATCATGTTATCTGTCAAATTAATGATTGTCTGGATTATTTAGTCTATAATCATTAAGTGTTGAACCATCCCAAGCACTTCTTTCACACCTTCCAAAGCATTTTAATAGTTTTCTCAACCAAAGCATTTTTTTATCGTTTTAATTCATGTCCACGTACTTATAATTATAATTGATTGTACGGATTTGTTTTTTAATTAATGGTGAAATTTTTAATTGTCAAGATAATTAAAGAAGAATAAGCGTTTACTACAGTGAAAAATAGGAAATTTTATTTATCTTTAAGATTTACGCAATATTAAATAACCAGAACAGAGTCAATTTTATAATAAAATAGAAATACATAGATTTTGACATCAAGGTACTCATATATATTTTGTATGCACATGTAATTGTGACATATATATATATAATATTTTAATATGTGATCAAATTTGACACTTAACCTCTTCGACCTATCTATCCTCAAATGACTTAACCTCATCAACCTGTCTATCCTCAAATGATTTTCACGGGGCAGATAAATGTCTCTGTTCTACGAAAACTTCATGACACAGACGACTTAATTGCTTACCATCGCATACCAAAAGCCACCCACGTTTTGTAGTTTACTAATTGCATAACAAATGCGTGATACACACAAATTATAAGAAAGTGACTTGAGATGTCACGAAAAACAGGTCGTATATATTGTCGCATTTTAGCATATTTCAAACTTAATTGGCGACCCGCATTCAAAAGAGTTAGAGTTGATCCGTGTTACACGATTATGGATTGGCATTCCATGACCAAATTAAATTGATTGACGATTCGAGCATATGATTTTTCAAACATCAAAATTTAATATACGCATCAAAAGAAAATTTCCCCAAAAAAGTGTAGTGTATAAATACAATAATTCCTAACTCACATTTTGATCTCCACATCTAAGGGTGTAAACGAGTCATGCTGAGCCGGATGTTCAAACTTTTTTATTTACTTATTGAATCTATTAAAACTTATTTTTAAAAATTCTATTGAACTCACACTGAGCTTGAGCTTTTTATTAAATTTGTAAATTATATTAAACATTTATTTAATACATGAAATCTATATTATTTTTTATTTTAAACATAGTATGAATAATTTAAGATTATAAAATTTATAAATTACTATATTTTTATATATTTGAATAAAAATTAAGAAATAAATTTATAATTTAATTTATGTCAATTAATATATAAATTTATTTATAAATTATTCAAACTTTGCTTATGTATTTATTTTTTATATATTTTTATTTTTAAACTAACATAAATAAATTTTTATTTATTCAACTGAATACTAAATTTATTCACGAAGGATTAATTTATTTAGGCCCTATCTACATCCCACGTCAAATTATTCATGAACAACAGGTTCATGTAGGCCTTGTCCACGTCCCATCATCACTAGCTCTTCACCATCGCTAAATAAGAAATTTTTAAAAACCTTGCAAATAACAATGAGAATAAATGACATGAATGATTGTCTCGATCTCAAGCACAAATAGAAAGACTATGAAGCTTACAAAAAGTTAAATTATTGTTTGCCAAAACTCAACTCATGAGAGATTAAAAATAGGAGGATTATGACTATTATATTCTTGGATGGGAGGTTTTTGGAGCAATTATCTCATAAGTAATCTTATTTGACTAAGATATTTTGAAGTGTTGTGCAAAGTATTTATGTTAGGCTTAACCTGTGTTATTGACTTGTACACATTAAATTTGCAAGGCAAGCACGTTACCCATGGTTGACTTGCCACATCCAAATTTGTTTGGTTTTGCTTGATTGCTTGAATGTA
The DNA here is from genome assembly GCA_037834155.1 of Curcuma caesia. NCBI lineage: Eukaryota > Viridiplantae > Streptophyta > Magnoliopsida > Zingiberales > Zingiberaceae > Curcuma > Curcuma caesia. The sequence continues at coordinate 2,372,512 of JBBMKF010000001.1, read as the reverse complement.
TGTATGATATGGATTCAGTGAAAGGTGAGTGACAAATGCTTGTATAAGATATTTGATGGATCAATAAATCCTAGCTAGGTAGCCTCTAGGATAAACGATTATGCAATATAAGAGAGTTGTCCTACGGGCATACTCGAGTTGGTACTCAGGTGGTAGATTATCACATGAAATCAGAGATTGAATCCTCGGATAACAATCCCTCCCACTTGAAGAGATCGCTCAATCACCATGATTTATCTCCCTTCAAATCGCTAAGAGACCGACATTGAAGAGCGCTTGGAATGAGCATTATCACTTTTTACCACATGGAGTATAAGAGAGCTCCATAAATGACCTAGAGAAGGATTACATGTGTATGCAACTGAAGGGTTAAAAATTTGATATTGAGGTGAACTATATTGGTGATCAAGCAAAGGATAGTATGTTGATTAAGCCTAGAGGGCTTGATGCATCTAAAGGATTGAGAACTTAATGGTAGGTGGCCACTTGGATTCACACTTTAGGGAACATCATCTAGGGATGATATGGCTTAACTAGGTAGGTGGAACCTATTTTGGCTTATAAGTCATTGATTAAGAAACAATGAGTTCTTGATTATAATCTTATGTTAAGCTTGACCCTAGGTCTTTGTGTGAGATTACGAGGACCCTCAAGTAAATTGAGTCAATTGAAGGTGTAATTAATCAACTAGAGTGGAGTCAATTACAAACTCTCTATTCGGAAGAGAATGTTGTATGTTGGTTTTAAATTGACTGAAATGTTATTGAATTGACTCAACAAGTATTTAATGGATGGATGAGTTCACTTTGGGGATCAATTGAGTTGACTAGCACCTTGGACTTGCTTTGATTGAACTTTATTTGAGTTGATTTAAGATGGTATCTATTGGAAGATGAACTCGAGATCTTATCCATCTGAGTTGAATGAAAGGGTTGAGTCAACTATAATGGATTTGACTCGACTAAAGAATTATTGAGTTGGATTTGAGTCAACTAAAGAATTATTGCAAGAAAGATCACACAGTTTTCTTCACATACAACAAGAAGGATCATAACCACACAAGAGGAAAGGAAAAATGCAAACATTAAGAGGATTAATAAAGATGGAAAGTAAAAGAAAAGGGAGCTTCAAAGGAAGAAAAAAGAGATGAAAATTCTTAATTCTAGTTTTAACTTGCATGATAATAATTATTTTCATAAATACATTAAAATGACTAGGAAGCTATGATTACAACTTAAAAGGTTAAGCCCATGATTAACTCTACATACATGTTAGGGAGTCATAACTACCTTAGAATTGTTGGCTTAGAGTTAGAAAATCAAGATTTATAATCAAAGAATGATGACATAAATAGACTTTAAAAAATTACATTTTGAAATTCAAGTAAGATTCAACACTACAAGTGTAACACCCGTATTTTCCTCACTTAAGATTATTGGTTAGATTTAGAATATTTCATAAAGAGATAAGGGTTAATTAT
>JBBMKF010000001.1:2285246-2295940 GCA_037834155.1 Curcuma caesia | reverse complement strand
GCTGGAACTCAAAGCAACTCGATTGGGTTATCCTGGTCATATTCATTTTCTTGATAAGATTACGTAACTCGGATAAGTTCGTTCCATCTTCTCTTGCAAATTAAATACCAATGCTCTGGTAGAATCGTCAGATCCTAATTAAAGACAGAAGAGAAAGAGTAAGAACAGCAGCAACTGAATAGGAGAGAGCAAGATAAGAGGGAGAAGAGAGAATGTCGTGGCAAACATACGTCGGCGCCCATCTTCTGTGTGACATCGATGGCCAGCAAGTCAAGGTCGCCGCCATCCTCGGCCACGACGGCAGCGTCTGGGCCCAGAGCCCCGCCTTCCCCGAGGTTTAATTTCATCTCATCCCCTGCATCTCTTTTTTTTTTTTCTTTTCCAGTTTTCATCGATCTAGTGGACGGAAGGGCATGTAGAGGATCAGATCCCTGCTTTCTTTGTTGCGGTCTGTTTTACGAATGTGTATGTTTGGTTATAAGGATTGTTTTAAGCTTGACTTCCTTGTTTGATGCAAGAGATCTCAACAGTTTGCTGCTAAGGCTGGAACTTTGGTTCCGTTGGCGATTTCGTTTATTTGAGAGAGCCTGTTGGTCTTGCATATTGGAAGTTAGGGCTATGAGGTTTTGAGATGCATTTGTTAGTCACTTTCGGGGGGAATGGATCGTTAAATTTGCTATTTGTGGGACCAGATAAGTCCGCTGAAACTTCATTTCTTTTCGGGGGGAAGGGCGCTGGTGAAGAAGGCTAAGCCAGTTTGTGAGAGAGACCAGGAGAAGACTTGCCGCTTGCTTGATCTGAGAGATACTGCAGGGGTGAGTGGGAGTTGCAGTAACGGTGCGCCATCAGGCTGAGGTCGTCAATTGATGGTGAAGCTGCAGATGGCACTGGAGAACAGGCATGAGTTACAGGATAAACACAAAAAACAAGTGAAGAAGCATGAGATGAACCGAGTGAAGCAGTCACGGAATGAGAGTGAGTCATAGAAAGCTACACTACTGAGATCGCATAGGGAGAAGATGAGGAATCGGAGGTTATTTGTTTGCCAATGGTGAAAGAGACTTGACGAGACGAGATTAGATGAGCTTCTCTTCACTCTTCACTGCCTCTAGTTGCTGCTTACTCCAACTGTGGATCTTGCAATAACAATAAATTGACATCTTGTGCAACAAATTGATTGTTTATACCTTTTTTCTTACCACTCTTAATTAGGAATGTTGTGCATCAAGGAATAAGTGAGATTCGTTTAGCTGGTCCTTTCCCCCTTTGTTTTTCAGTCTATCAGTTCTGTATAAATCATACACTAACTCACGAAACATATGTTCAACTTGCAGAGCATTTCTCTGATCCTTTTTCTCTTTGCCTCTTAAAATAGTTCAAACCTGAAGAGATTCTGCAATCATGGCTGACTTTGATGAGCCTGGATTTCTTGCACCAACTGAATTATGTCTTGGTGGGGCAAAGTACATGGTCATCCATAGCGAGTCAGGTGCTGTCATTCGAGGGAAAAAGGTTAGTGGTGAAAGCACATATACGATAAATGAGCAACCTATGTCTGTGATTCACAGACTTAATTAGGTTTATGCTTACTCTTATTGGCTGTATATACACAATTGGAAAAGCATGATGCATCATTCAGTTGTCAAGTTTGCTTGCTTTCTGAGACCTTCAAGTTAATTGTTAGTAGCGGTGAATCAATAACTACTGATTGTTCAGTTCAAGGAGTCCTGGTTCTGTTGGTGTTATAATCTGGAAACTCTGCTTTGATTTGTGAGTGCATTTTCAGGGTACTGGTGGCATCACAATTAAGACAAGCGTTCTTGCTCTAATCTTTGGCATATATGATGAGCCGAGGACGGGTGTCCAGTGCAACAATGTAGTCGAAGGCTTGGTGATTATCTATATGATCAGGGTTTTTGAATGGGGCCGGGTATTGATGCATCAGGACTTACCTTGGCATATATTTGCTTTGATTGGTGTGATGGGTTTGCAATATTCTTCCTTGCATTGCCTTTGATGCAATGAACAACCAGCTTCAAGTCATGTTGCTCATTCCTGATAGTCTTCTTGGATTCCATCTGTTCGACGGATCTTATCATTAGACTTTCATCAGCTTCAATCCCCATCTGTATTATATATATGCAGGTATTGCTGATGAATGTTAAGTGCGTCATCTGCATATAATTATGCATAACATTCATTTAATTATACTTATCTCATTTAAATTGCATGCCAACTAACCAGCCTTTGCTAATCAAGCTTCCTATTCTTGGATAAGAGACCTCCATAGTTTGTAAATTGTGTAGCTTAATTATTATGCTTCTGAGATCTATAGATCCATTATGTGCTTGTTCATTAAAATAATAATAATCCTCGTTGATGTGATATGGAATAGCAATAATCGTAAGTTTCAAACTTTTGGAATCAATTTGTTTTGCCTTTTAATTATCTGCAGTGTTTGTGTCTGTAATCGAGCCAACCTCCACTCACACATAAAAATAGGAGTATTTTAATATATATATTTTTTTAACCTTCTGGCCTTTCGCTCCTTTTCCTTGTGTGTCTTTTCCAGTTTGTGGAGGGTCACCAATCAAACATGCTAATTAGGTTAGATTCTGTATGACGTGATTTACTTTTGATATCAGACATAATCAGATTCGATTAAGTCACGGACAACTCGACTTATTTCAAACCCCCTACATTCAACTTATTTCAACTACCACCCAAAGATCTTAATCCTTTTTCTTTTTCTTTTTCTTTTTTTTTAAAGGGGTACTTTTGTGAATTTTAAAATGCACGGATCCGAAAAATATTTTTAAAATCCGTTACCCGCGCCGAGCGACCTAGTTTAGATCCGCGCCCGATGCCCGGCCCTGGGCGAGACTGGTGGATGCGTTCGGAGGAAGCTTCGGTAGCACGAGTGGAAGTTTGACTGGAGGATTAGTGTACCATTAGATGCGCGTACACGTGTATGGCGGCGGAGTTGCCGACAGTCGCCATCATATCTACATTCCCCGACAGCAATAACTTTGCATCCGACAACAACGGCTCCATGAGGTCACTACCTCCTCCATGCGCGCCCATTCCCCTGCTTTCTGAAAGAGCCACGCCACTCACTGCCATCCAACTCTTAATCCTCTTCCAATGAAAATCCAACCATAAAATTAAATTGCATCGGATCCGAACAACTTGCAATTTTGGATGTCCCTTTTTGCAATTTTCATGTTTGAAAATGGCGCAGCATCGGTCAACTTAATTGATGGAACGGACCATCTATCACTAGATTGAGGGAATTGACCGTTTCTACGGTCTTAATAAAATTAAAAGTTTTTAATTGTTAAATTTTAGCACATATTTTATAGATTTTAATGAAATTCATTGTTTTTTTAACAAATTTATTATGTACGTTTAAAAATAATAAATTTATCATATAGTAAAAGCGTAATGAATCAGTTATCCAGATAAAATTATATTAATAATTCATTAATTACTGATATGCTAATTAAGGCATGACATGATCAATGACGTTAATAAAAAGATGATTAGACCCTTCCCCAAAAAATAAAAAGATGATTAGACATATAGATGCTTTATGAGTTAATTAATTTTTAATACTTGTTTTGGTAGATTGTTTTTATATTCCTATATGGTATGTAGATATATTAATTATTTTTAAAATGTGATAAACTTATTAAAGTTGCAGTGATAAGTTAATGATTTTAAAAGTATCGGATATATAGATTGTGTACGATAAATTTAACAAATAATAAATAAGCTGGTTATTTAAATAACTTCTCAAATAATCATGGATAACAAAATATATTTAAATTATAAATTATAAAACTAAAATATAAGTTAGAAAAAATACATAAGAGGTTTAAAACTATCTATATCAAATAATAAAGTTATGAATGCGATTTTTAATAAATCATATTTTTTAATTAACATGAGTTTCAACAGTTTGTTGGATTAAAAAAATAATGTCAAGTTCATTCTTTTCCAGAGCCCATTTTTTAATATTATATTTAAATCAACGACAGTGGTCGAATCATTCGTGCAAAATCTCTAGGATATCTTTAGAGGGACCCATTTCTCCCTCTCAATTGATTTGGAATATTTAGTGGATATTAATGGCTCCAATTAAAGGCCATTAGGAGAGATTTAATTTCTAACCTACAGGTCATGCTTACAACTCAACAGCACTAATTATTGTCAGCGGTCCTCAACACTATATTTTCTTGTTCTATAAAAAAAAAGTATATTTTCTCATCTGGTGGATTAGAACAGATCTAATTCTCAATATATAAATCATTATATGAATTTTTTTTGTTATAAATGAATTACTGACACTACTATCTCTGCCTTTTAGATTAATTGTTTACTCCCATAAGTACTTTTGAGTCATGTGGATTGTATTTTTTTTCTTTCTTTTTGACAGTATAAATCACAGAAGAACAAAAAAAAAATTCATTAAACATCAATTACACATATATCATTAGTTAGTGGGGTAAATTAATTACAAAATTATAATTATATGTTGTAAAGATCAACAATCCTCTCCACATACTGATAATTAACTCCTCGCTTTTTTTGTCTTCTAAATTTTGTAAGTTTGATTATGAGTAGGTGCATTTTGTAATAGATTTATGAAACCCATAATATAATAGTCTAGTGACGTGGATGAATAGCGTAATCTGTATTATTTTCCGTAATCGGTTCAATCTGAAAATCATTATATTATTGAACATCAGGTCATTTGGACAAGTTTAAGTAGATCCTTTTCATATTATCACCCTTGAATACAGAACATCCTTTCGCTATTCATTTATTATATTTCTCTCACCGAATTGATATGAACTTGTTTTTATTCTTTGAGAAAGGAACTAATTATGAAAATTGAAGAGATTATTTATTTTGATTTATTTTTTTCCCTCCTGTTCACCAACAATCTTTGACGTATCAATTCCCACAACACGTGGCAAAAATAAAACACATATTTATATTTGAATACATAATTGTATACGGCAAGTTGCACATGTTTCTATCACATTTCTCTATCCATTTGTATATTTATTGCTCGGTATGCAAACGAGAGCCGGCATTTAGTGGGATCCAAATGACTATAATTTGTAAGCTCGTATAAGTGAACCGCAAATAAAATCAATATTTATAATTATTTACTAATAAAGATAAAATATTATAATGAGCATTTCGTTTTTTATACTTTTTAAATATAGATTAGAAGAGAAGGATCTCTTTGCGTAGAAATATTCCAATGAATTCATTAATTTCTACATAAATCTTAAACACTAAATCATCTACGTACTATCAAATTTTATTATAGATATGATAAAATACTATATTAAACGTATTTTAATTAAAAATACATATTTAAAAAAAACATTCTTTCACACGAGAAATGGGGAAAAAAAGCCAGCCGCAATAGTCGCTAATTATAGGCTAAAAAGAGAATTCTTTTATATTAGAATAGTCCATTTGGTTACTGTTGGACCATCTTGGTGGTGGGTGAGATGGAATTAATTTTAGTACCAACATGAAAACAAAAAATGAAATAAAAAAAACTCAAGAAAAAAATTCTTTTTTTTATCACTGTGTCGACTTCTTTTTTCTTTTTTTTAAATAATAATTAATTATTTGCCACTGAGGCTGGGCAATCGCCAGTGAGTCATCGCTGTTCTGATGGCAATTTTTTGATTATATTATGGCCATTGAAAAGGACGCCATTGTTTTAATTCGTACAATCACAATGTTTAAAATAATTTAACTTTATTGTTTGTGATTCAAATAGAAGATTTTCTTCACATTTATAAAAATATATATATAATTTACTGGATAATATTTTAATCTTACCAAAAAAAGTGCTTTTTTAATTCTTATTATACATTCTCCATTTGCGTTGTCATGCATTTACATTTTTCAACGGGTTTGTCGTAATATTTTTGTTTGATTTTTTTTTATGAATAAAATTATTTTGGTCTAAATTACAGAGTAATATTTAAATAACTTGTGATAATCTTTTAATTTAAAAATACATTTTAATAATACCTATATATAATTTGTTGAAGTAAGTTGATCAGCTTGCTTTGAGGTAGAAATGCGTATGGTGATGAATAATTTGATTTAACAATTTGTGAATAATAACATTTTTTAACTTAGTTTAATTTGCTTTAAATTCATTTTAATCTAAAATATACGATACTTTCACAATGTAGACGTAACTAAAAAAAAGTAATTTTAATTTTAAAAAATGATTTTATATTCGACTAAGGTGTTTCAATGGGGAAAAATCTGACCGAAGCATATAGATACAATGAAGAGAGTTGTTTTTTGATAAATTAAAAGAAAAACATTTTCTTTTTTTTTCCAATTTTTGGCGAATAAAACAAAAAGGGAAAAAAGGTTCTTCGTTTAGATTTTTTTTAGTAATTAGAAATTTCAAAAATGTTAACTTCACAATTTCCTTAGGGAAACAATCTGAAGAAAAGCAGATCTTCAGATTTATACAAAAAAAAAAGAGTTCTTAGTTTAATTCTTCAATAAATTTCTATAGTACTTAAATTTCTTCTCCACACCTTCCCCAAAATATATATTGTCACCTGATTTTGTAGCAAAGAAATTATTTTAAAAAGTAATTGGGACTAGAAAGAAGAAAAAAACAAAAATTTATCTACATAGAAGAAACGAAAATAAAATTAAAAGCAAAGAAAAAGGAGCCCAAATGGAAAATTTTGAAAGGCGTAAGGAGGAAGAAGAGTCGATGATGATAAATATTTATTTCCATGGAAGAGCTTCGAAGCTGGTCGGAGGAAAAGTATCGGCCGGGGTCCACGAAAGATCCGCGGTCTCCGTCCACGGGAGCCACCACCCCCACGAGTCGAAGAGGAATTCGCTGCCGGAATCGGCCGAGTCGAGGATGCGGAACCCTTCGCCCAGCGGTGGCAGCTCGACGATCTGGCCCAGTTCGTCGCAGTCTGCCGGTAACTCCACTCCGGCGCTGGCGCCGGGATCCATCGCAGCGGCCTTGGCGGCCGCGGCCTGGACGTCGCGAGGGGAGAGCGTGGCGGGGCGGGGGAGCAAGCCGGCGAGCTCCGGGAAGTTGAGCACCGCGGCGGCGCCCTTGACGCTCAGCGCGGCCGCGTCGTGAGCCCGCGCCGCCATCTCCGGAGTTGGGAACGTGCCCAGCCAGATTCGCGACTTCTTGCGCGGCTCACGGATCTCCGACACCCACTTCCCCCAGTTCCGCATCCGGACGCCGCGGTACACCGGGTGGTCGCTCTGGCGGCGCCGCCGTTTCGTGGCGGGCCTGGCGACGCCGGCACCTTCGCCACCGCCCTTGCTCGATAGAGGCGGAGAGGAAGAGGAGGACGCAGGGGAGTGGGAAGACATGGAATTGGCGCTCCTTTCCGCCTCCGTAGAGTTTGGAGGCTCCACCATTAATGCCAAAAGGCTCTCTTTTTGGTTATCCATCTCACTGTCTCCTTCTGGCGCTATTGAAGCCAAAAAAAAAGCTATCTTTTTGATGAAATTTCTAAGCTCCTCTGACAAAACACTGAATCAGGGAAGGTAATAACACAGAGACTCTTCATCAAGCATGGCAAACAGCTGATCACCAGCCTCGTCAAGCAGCATAAATCATTGTAAAAAGAAGAAGAAGAAGAAGAGAACAATTTCAGAAGCTTCAAGGCGAACCGAACGATAGAAGCATCAAACTGCTATAAAGTTGCAAGATTTACCAGCGATGACATACGACAACACGATTTTGAGTTCGTGAAAACAGAGACATCGAAAGGGAGATTGAGCTGGAGGAGATGGAATGGAGTAGAGAGGAAGATAAGATATAAAGGCTACAAAGCGACCTTCTGCTACGATTTCAAATGACAATGGCCCACGTCTGTCTCTGATTAAACAATAATTACGAGCTCTTTCACTTGTGGTTCTCCCCCCTTCACCTTCTTTTAATATCTCTTCTCTCTGTTGCTGCCCTTGCACTGAGATAGATGAATTCTATCGCCATGGTTGTCGTTTATATATATGGGAAGGAGACGGACCATTTAGCCAGGTCAGACAGGTTGAGCTCCTTTCCTTTTGTGCATCTAGTTAGTAATTTGGATGTGGGCCCGGTAGCCGATATGATGCTGATTTGCATGGTCATTTCGATTCTCGTGACTTTTTTTGCGCTTTGACGTTCCCAAAATTGTAATTGCGCGCGCCCCTTTTTGACTGTGCTCTCCTTCAACGACAATAAATGCATTCTCCAATACAAAATAATCTTGTAATGATGCTCTATCTCTTATTTTGTTTTATTATTATTCCTCTGCCGAATATGTCAATTCCCTAGGTCCAACTCCAGCTGCACTGCAAACAAAAATATTAATATTGAGATTTTTTTTAATCTTTTATTCAAATAAAGGATGAAATCAACCCAAAAAATTACGTAATCGTTTGAATGTTAACAAAGAATGACTTATTTAATTTTGTACAAAAGTCAGCTTAATTTGTTTTGAATTGTTTATTTTCTTATAATATTTCAGTTTTGAACTAAATGCAGTATTGAGTTTGTAAGTTAAAAAATATATTGATGAAAAAATTACATTGTATCATTTTTATTATGTTCTGTAAATGTAAAGTCAACAGAGAGAGCCTTGACCCAACTCAACGGTAAAGTTGTACGACCACTTTGTGGTCACTCACTCTGAGTCGCTGCTTAATTCATTTAAATTTTAAATATGTTGTAAATATAAAAAACATGAGAACAGCTCTATTAATGGCATTTTTTAGGATACGTTTATACTTTATTTCGGCTTGGTGATGTTATTAAAAAAAATCAACTAAATTGTCAGAGATATTTGGATATTTGGAGGATTAAATCAACTGATCAATTCCTGCAGCTCATTGCTGACTGCAAGCAACTGTTCATCTTCTGCTAGAAGTACTCAGCATGTCTACTATAGGCTCTCACCCATGGCCAAGGCACTCTTCTCAAAGTGGCATGCATGAGTTGGACGACAATTAAAGTCATTTTGGTTGATAATTTATACAAGAATAAGCAGATAGATCGATCGGTATCATGGAGGAATTAATACGACGATTATAAATGCTTCTTCCCAGCATGCAATTCGCCATGCCTGGAGTCTATTTTACTGCGTATTCATTTCTTTTCCAAGATCCTTGAGCGTTTGAATTTGGCAGAGACTGTTCCAATTAAGACAACTTAAAGCAAAGGCAGGTACAGATATATTACTTTATGACCTGAAATTTTTCTTCAGAAAAAACATATGACAGAGCAAATGAGATTTGATTTTGTTTTCCAGCATAAAACGATACCATATTGCAGCATGATGCACTAAATTAGTCTTAATTGTGTAGGACAGTATAAATAACAGTAACAGGAGTTATTCAACACACGTACGACAAAAGTTGGAAAGGCTTATCCTTAGAAACGTGTTTTCCTTAGCGTGATCAGAAATCCATCTTTTATCATCTCATCTGCAAGCCAAGAATAAAGTCGATGAATAAATTGATCAAACTGAAATTTGTAAGCAAAACCAATGCGCTTAGCTTGTCATGAAAAAGCAAACCAGTTCTTGAAAGATTTAATTTGGCGATCGAGCTTAATTTGTTGCTCACCCCAGCTGAAGGGCTGTCCTTTGTTGCTGACTGTAATGTTGGTTCTGCTGCATTAAGTTCACCTCGAGGAAGTTCCTTGAATCAAATGGAGGCAATTGAGGCATCATCTCGTATTCAGCCGTTGCCGCCGTCGGCAGCAAATTCATCTGTAGGTGAACCCTCTCATTCTCAGCTATCTGTACACAGTCAATTATATTCTCCATGAGCTTGTTGGAATCATAATCTACTGTTAAGTATGCAACAATTAATAACATTAATCATGTAAGAGGAAATATTTAACATATTACTGAGTGGATGAAATAGGGCAAAGAATGCAATTCTATCTAGAACTATTTCACAAGTTGTCAAGTACTCATGCAAAAATATAAAAAGAGGAGCTTAGTGGGAGTACCTTGTTCCTTAAAAACATATTGTCATTCTGCAGTTCAATCTCCTAAGTAATAAAGAGAAAGAAAAAACATAAAAATAAGAGAAGTAATAGGTAAGAAGAAATTTCACAGTCGATGTTAGGATACGCTATATCCTTACTCTTCTCTGCATGTACTCAATTTCAGCAAACAGCAAGTCATTCTGAAACATGGAATCAAAGTAAGTAGAATGAACAGTGATGTTGAAAAAGAGCTATATATTATGTTTACCTTTTTAGATCTTATTTTGGTGATTCCTTTCTCCAACCTACTCTCGAGCTGCTTAAGGTCCCTTATGTTCATGGAATCAAGGGACTCGCCCATCAGATTCCTGAAAAATTAGGATTTCCTTTTAAGAAGAGCCTACTGCATGTTAACGAGGGATGTAAGTTTTTTGCTTATGATTGCAGTGATACCTGTTTGTGCTCTGTATGCTGTTGATTTGTTGTCGTAGTTTCGACGCTTCTTGCTGGTAATACTGAAAGCAGACGATGTATCAATCATTAAATGGCTAACAAAAGCAAATATGTATGCATGTATTCTACGAAACGTTAGGTCAAGAATTGTATTATTTACTTTGCGTGTGTTTATTTTCAGATGGGTCGTTGCAACATAAGCATTTGTTTTATTGTTCTATCT
>JBBMKF010000001.1:2266570-2285146 GCA_037834155.1 Curcuma caesia | reverse complement strand
GATAAAGAGTCTAGCCATGTATCTGTCTTTATATGCACTTGAGGAAGTCATATCTTTTCTTTCAAATAGAATTCCTAAAAGCTACAGCAACATCAAATGCAGCTTTCAGTGGGAAACAATCAAAATGGAAGACTTAGATGCATCCAAATAAGGAGATAAAATACTCTTTCAAATAGGACTTGATTTGAGCTGTTAGTTTTAAAATGGATGAATCTAATAAATCCAAGTGAAGGGACATTATGCTCTTTCATAAATGGGCATTGTATTTTTTGGGAAGGGATGCGATCTAAATCATTAAATTCAAGTTGAATGGATGAGATTTGATTGAACCAAGATGTTTTTCTATTCCTTCACTAAGTATCTATAGGATCATTTACATTCTCATTTCATTCATTCAATTCAAAACAAAACAAGCATTGCATTCCATACTTATATTTAGAGAGTTTAAGAAGCTTCTTCAGTTTGGAGGGCTTGCGATTTGCAGTGCTGCTATTGCAAGATAAAGTCGTATCTTGGGAGATGATTGTCGAATTCCATAAGCAACATGTGCAGAGCAAATTCGTATTAAAAAGATAGAGTTCAACTCTAGCCTCAACTTCACCTAAGTGGTATTATACCGTTATTTTGCCCACACTCATATTGCACCACCACTATCAGATCTAATGGTTTAAAATGAATTTTCTTGATAGATTCATCATCAACGGGTCCTGTTCCACCAGCACATGGCAAGAAACTGGAGAAGTTTATAGATACTAATATTAAGAGACCGGAACAAAAGATGCTATTTTACCTTACCATATATATTGAAGCGAGGTTCATATGTGAAGATGCCCCCTTTATATCTCAAGGCGGGGTTAATAAAGGAAAGAGGGTGACATATGATGCTTGGGGATATAGTGACTTTTTATATCGAAACTATGTGACTTCTTATATCGAAATTATATTTGGGGATATAGTGACTTTTTATATCCCCACATTCCTAATTATCTATCTTATTATACTGTTTTAGTAGCAATCTTTTTATTTTTAATATATATATATATATATATTTATGATTTTTCTTTTTTGTTGATATTATTAATGATTATTCAAATCTCATATCTCCACTATCAATTTACTTTGTGGTTCGTAAGTTCTTGATTATTCTGCTTCTCATAGGATAATTATCTGTATATTTAACTACAAAAATATATTAAACTATTAGTTTGTTTAAGTCAAATTACTCCTATGTTGATGCAAATGACATGGTAATTACTATTTAATTATTACATGGATTTCCAACATTATCATTGTCATTCCACTCCTTCAACATAAAGGTGGAATCCGCCATCTCAACGGTCCTATATGATCGGCTCCACGACCATCTATGAGGAAGTAAATTGGAAAGCAACAGTTGGTTACGACGGAGGAAGACATTGCTTCAATTTCATCGAGATTTGATCTTTGCCCACTTCAGCAACTCTGCTCTGTCGTAACCAATTTAACTATGCCCCAGGTCCTCAGGGCTGAAGTACTCATTGTCATTCCAGCATCATCATATCTTTGTTAACAATCATTGTAACCAACTTTATCAATGTCTTAAAAGTTGAAATTAACTGAAAAACCCCACTAATTCAACTGATTGAATCAGCTAAACTTAATTTACTAGTTCTTCTGTAAAAGGTGGAATCCGCCACTCTAGCAGTCTCACACAGTTGGCCCAACGATCATTTATGAAAAGATAAATCGAGAAGCTGCAATTGATCACGAACTTTTACTAGTTAAAAGAATGCCAAATTAAATTGACGCATTAATTTTATTGACCCAAAACATAACAAGCCAACGACGGAGATCGAGGACGGTATATATTCTGATTCCGTTGGAAATTGACCGTAATAATTGACAAATTAAACCGGGTTTGACTCAGATTGGGCCAAAATTGATTAATTAAGAATCTACCGAAACGGTGAGATCAGATTGACTCTGGAACTTAATTCGCAAACGATGCAAGATTGAATGAAATATTTAACGCCGCCGGATGATGATGACGTGTCGAATAAATTGAGAGCATCTCCGATGTCATGTCAGATTATAGAGAAGTTTATGAAATCAAAAAATTAAACAAAAAAGCTTTAATTATTAAGGGTATGAAATTTGAGATTTTTAATTTAAGAATAACACTGAAATTTTAAAGTTGTTTTTTTCTTTTAAAATTAATAATATGGGCGAGATCGATAATTAATTAATAATGAAATTTGAGATTTATAGAAAGATTTTTTGATTGAGAAGAGAATAATTTTTTTTATATTTTTGATATGATATATTAAAATTATAAAAAAAAAATAAGCGGCTAGAGGGGTAGCTTGGTAATTTCGGTAGCCATTAAGAATCGCATACGAAAATGTGGCTTCGGACTATAAATTTATTCACCTTACATGGAAACTACTGTACGCTTGCTCGTTCATCCCGCTTCGTCTGGGCCTCGCAGTCCCAAGTTCTCCTACTCCACCCCGCCGAGAAAGCCGCCGCCGGAGTTTATCTGCCGGAATTCACCCAATCTGGGGTTCTTCGTTGATCGAGTCACTCGGTTCCGGTTTCTGAGTTGATTTTGATTTCGGTTGCTTATGGAGGATTCGGCAGGCCCCTCGGATCCGCCTTCCTCGGCATCGCAGCCGTGTTGCGGAGATCGGGAGGTAATTCCTATCGATAAATGAAATCCTTTTTCTGGGTGTTCTGAGAAATTGCTTTTTTGGTGGGGTTTAGTGGATGTATTCTCGTTGCGTTCTACTACTCAGATCGTAGTCTTTTTTATTAGTTATAAATTGTGGCCCAAAAGGTTGTGAAAAAAAGGGCTCCGTTGTTTCGTAGTTGTGGAGAACAAGGACGATGAATTTAAAAGAAAAATCTGATTATATCTGATCTTGTTGGTGGGTGATACTTCTTGAGGTGATGTTCAAATAGTATTCTCCTATTTTTATAGATAGGCTCAATCTGGCGTTCTCTAGAGCTAAACAAATGTTTTGTGGAGGATTAAAAAATGAATATGGCAATCCAATGTGGCACTTGATCGATGAACTTGACGATTGCTCATATTATTGTTGTTGTTATCTTTAAAAATGCCAAAAGGGTGACTATGGTTTACTTTGAGAAGACTAAGGCAATCTTACACATGATATTGCATGCCTGCAGAACACGATTTGAAGTGAATAGGAAGAGACAACTACATGGCTTGTCTCAATTGACTTTATTTATTGAAAACATCTTAGCCGATTTAGAACCTGTAATTGAATGCTGGGACACTACAGCCCCAGACTTTTAGGCGGTTGACTTAGAGGTTGAAGGTGTCCAATGTACAAATCTGCAACTTCAGAATATTTTTTCTGATTTTGTAGTTGCTAGATGATAAATAAGCAAGTCTGGCTATAGGAAGACCTGGGAATGTAATCTTTGTGGTGATGAATGCCCATAATATTATTATCTACCATTATTTTTACGTGTCATTTGTTTATAATATTCTCTAACATCTTGAGCATTTGCCACTATTAAACATAGAATGATTTCACTGTTGTAAATGCCTCTGCAGTCGCCTGACAAGGATGCAAACACCTTAAGAGAGATTGCACATGTGCATAATTCTCAACGACCAAACCTTGCATCCTTGCAAATACCTGCGAGAACATTGGAAAATCCAATGCCTTCTGCAACGACACATGCTTTGTCTAGTCCTGGTTCAGGAAGAGCAGGCCTACCATCCAGGCCAAATTCAACAAAGACAAAATCATCTACTAGAACCGCCTTCCCCCATAGGAATCTTAAGGCACAAAATTCAATTTCAGAGGGTGACAGAACAGTTCTCCTGATTCCTGGAACACCATCAGGACAACAAGACAATCCCTCAATATCAAGGCAATTTTCTCTTGTCAGGGTCCTTTCCGCTGTTTCAACCAAGAGAACACACTCTTTACCTGTTACACCAGTCGGCAATCAAGTTCCATCTACTGAACAGGAAAGACGTGCTGTGGACCTCTCTTTTCTGGAAGTAAGTTTTACATTTTCAGTTTTTTTATAAATACTTCTGGTGCTATGAATTTTTGCCCCTTTTTCTAGTTCATATATATATTTTAATATTCAACCTTGTTTATTTCTTTCAATACTGGTTACAACTAAAAGATTCATTATTTCTAGCTTCCTAAATGTGTTAAGAATTTTCTGATAGCTAACCCAATTGTGTGTTCCAATCCCTTTTCCCCTTGTCATGCCTAAGTCAATTTTTAATCTTTTCATTTTACACATCATGGTCACATGATCAATATTGTAATTCCCGGTGAAACAGGCTAGTTGATCGAATGGGTTTGTAGACATTTATGTATAAAAGACACTCCACTCAGCTTGCTTGGAGATTAGCTTTAATTTGATGTGCGAATGTGCTTCACTTTTTATAGTAGACTTTCTAAATTCCTAATATGAGGGAGAACTGTTATTCTAATTGTTCACTTGGTGTAGGAATTCATGCATAAGCATGTTTTGACAATTTTAGCTTCATATCTGACAGAAGTCAGAAGGTTGAATTTCAGTACTCTATGTTCCTACATAGAATAGGGGTTATCAATATTTTTGTTTGATTCAAAAGGAAAAAGATACAGAGATGCAGATTAGACGATCACTTTCAGTACCTGGTCTAGGAAGAATGGATTCAATTGGTTTAGTACGAGTTATTTCAGCAACCCCTCGTCCTGTCACAAGTGATGTTACCATTGAAACTGATGGTATAGATACGGTTAATGGTACTTCTTTATAAACTGCAAACTAAACAATATAACCTCATTCATGATCTTGGTTTTCTGTTTATTCATTTATTTACACGTACTAGGTGCAAGAAGCATTATCTATTTATCAGTTTGCTGGCTATGGTTATTGTATAAAATATCTTCAGACAGACTGAAATCTGATACAAGTATCACGCACACTTATAAAATCTACCTTATGGGTTCCACCTTGATTCGACATGATATCAAAGGTAGTCTTGTGCCTCTGAGTCATCATGGCTGTGAGGATGCTGTGTTCATATATTAGAAGGGTCTCTTCTCTAAAATGACTAGTCATTTTGGGATAGAATGAGCCCCATCTCTATCCATATGGTATCATAGCTAGGCGCATGGGCATGAGCTGGTGTGAAGTTAGGATGTTCCATACCTATTAGTTCCCACATTGAAAGTATGGTAGTTCATACTGTCTATATATTAAAGAGGGTGTTCTCCTCCTAAATAATTAATCATTTTGGGATGGAATGAACTTCATTACAATTTAACATAATCCCAAAGATAGGCCCATAGCAGGGCCAAGACATGACAGGGATAAGCAGTTTCAATTTTGAAATCTCTCCATTTCACCCCTCACGCATGCGGTGTTTGAATAACTAGTGATGTTGGGTGCCACTTTAGGAGCCACCTTGTTTTCTAATTTACTTGGTGTGCGAAATGTGGGGCCCATTATCTCCATTTCATCCCTCCTGCTCCTGCTCCTATTCGTCTGGTCCAATATCTACTTTTGCTAAGCCCATGCTTCTGAATCATGATGGGTGTGAAGGGTTATATTGAAGCTAAAATGCTCTGCATACATTAGTCCATGGACAAGCACGATGGTCCATTATGTTGAAATGACTAGTCATTTTGAGATGAAATGGGTCCTTTTCCACTTTGATATGGTAGCAGAGCTAGATGATAAGTGCAGGTCTATTGTGCATATATATTAAGAGGGAATTCTCGTAGTTATTTTAGGATTGAATGAGCTTCGTTCCAATCCAACAACATTGTGTTGGCTTACACAAGAAGAAACTAATTCTTGGATGATACATGACTTGCAGTGACTGAGGATGATGGTGAAGATATTCTAGAAGAAGAGGCTGTCTGCCGAATTTGTTTCATTGAATTTGCTGAAGGGGGAGAAACACTGAAAATGGAGTGTAGCTGCAAAGGAGAACTTGCACTGGCACACCAAGAGTGTGCAGTAAAGTGGTTTAATATTAAGGGAAATAAGACATGTGACGTGTGCAAGCAGGAAGTAAGAAACCTACCTGTAACATTGCTGAGATTTCAGAATAATCAGACTCTCAATAGACGTGCTGCAAATACAACTCAGCAACAAGTTGCTCAATACAGGTGTTATATTTTTCATTTTATGTGATCCTTAAAATGAATTGACTAACCTCCTATCATTTCAATTAGAAGGAACTGTAATTATATATCTGAGTCTCCTTTCGTATTCTATTCCTAGACAACTACCATAAGTTCAATCAACTTTTAATTTTCAGAAGAACAAAATTCAGCAAACTTATTGATTTCATCTTCCTGTTACTGATTCTTTTTGTAGATTCACAAGACTCTGTTTTTATTATATTAGATTAGATTTTTTTTCTATGCAGATAAGTAGTCATGCATCCAGTAACAAGTTTCTTATTCTGATTAATGACTTTATTTCTGGGTTTTACAATTATTTGGTGTGTTAATCTCCAAGTATGTTTGAATCATTGTTTAGAATATGATCGTTGAATAAAAAGATAGCCGGACAACTTTTAGTTTCATTATAATTTTCATGATTGACAAGCTATTAGTATGGTCTATTCCTTGTCATAGTTACATGGTACACATGGTAGGAAAGAGTATGGTCTTCACATCATCGTGGTTTGTTCTTCATTGTTTCTATCTATAGACTATAGGAATGAGATTGAATTGTTTTATTTTTGTATACTCATATTTCTATATTTATCTACAAGAATGGATATTATGAAATTCCTGTATTTAGATATTTTAAATTTATTATTCAACAAGAAAGGAATAATGATGAAGATAGTATTAATAAGATGAAGAAGAACTTTGGCGCAACGGTAAAGTTGTTGTTGTGTGATATGATGGTCACAAATTCGAGTTATGAAAGTAGCCTTTTGCAATACAAGGTAAGGCTGAGTATAATACGTGTACCGGACTACCTCTTTATAATATCAATAAGAATGAGTGATTGAAATAGAGGGAAGCTTATGGAGTCTTTGTGATCATTGCACACACCTTAGGCTAAAAATAAAAAAGTTATTTGATCGTGGTATGATTCACTATACTTTATCAATCATAATATTTAGCTATTTGGAAACAACAAATGGTTGATATAACAAGCATGAGAATATTAAGATGAACATATGCTTTTACCAAAAAAGTAAAATTAAAAAAATATCTGAGAGTAATTAGGTATAACTCTAATAAATAATAAAATAAAAGAAAATAGATTGACATGATATGAACAGGTTCAAAGTCAACGAATAGAACTTTAAGTGTTGAATTGATTAGGATGGAAAGCTAAATTGATTAGGGTGAAAGGTGTAGAAGATTGAGGGAGACCAAACAAAATATTATTCAAACAAATAAAGGATGATTTATGATATGTTTCATGTAGCTAACCTAAAATAGTTGAGAGTTGGGATAAATGGCTTGATGACTACAACAATGATAGATAATCTGTTTGTCTAAGGTTGGCAAGAGGAGAAGCAAATAGTGGATGGAATAGGTTTGCAACATATTGAACTTTGAGTTGCAAGCTTTCCTATGTTGCCTATGCTAAGAACGTTTACTATTTTTTTCTTATGGTTTGAATGAAAATGTTGTTCATGTATGCATTAACTTTATTATCCTTTGGTGGCAGTAGTCAAAGAAAAGTGTGATTTTTCAAGTAGATAGTTGGTTATGATTAATTTCAAAGGTCGTCGATCAATTTGAAGATGATCATGACCTTTGAATAACACGACTATGTGCCAATTATGAAGATTGCTATAATGAATCATAAAGATTTTGGTCAAACTATGTTTACATTCGCAACAAGTAAAATGGAATTGTGCCAAACCTTTTTTTGCCCAGTCTCTGAACCTACCCAAATTTATTCCTTGAATATATTAGAAATGACACATTGACCTGCACGTTATAGCTTGAATAAGTGCATTTATATATAAACTATAGAAGACCATCATTAACAATTTGGAGACTTTGGCTTAATCGAGTGGCATTTGTATGTTTATGAGTATAATTGTTGATAACTAGTATTTCTTCATTTTTCTTACAGGGTATGGCAGGATATCCCTATTCTCGTCGTGGTCAGCATGCTTGCCTATTTCTGCTTACTGGAGCAACTCTTTGTAAGGCATTTCAACTTCCAAATGAATATACTTGCTCAATTTTTATATGATTTCTGACCACTTGCTCAATTTTTTAATTTTATTAATTTGCATGTACTTTCAATTAACATCTTTAATCTAACAGGTTAGTGAATTCGGTTCCCATGCTCTTGCCGTATCTTTGCCATTTTCATGTGTTCTTGGTCTTCTTTCATCCATGATAACTTCGACAGTGGGTAAAAACATCATTCCTCATCTTCATATGGTTTTGCAATTTCAGTTTTCTTCCCATGTTTTCTATTAGTTGTCATATAATCAATGCCAACATGAATTTGACTGTTCTATTTACAGCTAGCCAGAGCTACATTTGGGCTTACGCATCATTCCAGTTTGCACTAGTAATCCTCTTTTCTCATGTTTTCTATAATGTGGTAAGATGATTTCATCAGATGCATATGGAAGCAAATATTGATACTGAAGGTGAAAACTTATTCTTCTCCTTGTTGATTTTGCAGCTAGGAGTAAGCCCTGTTCTTTCCGTTTTACTTTCCTCATTTACTGGGTTTGGTTTTGCAATCAGTATGAACTCTTTGCTCATCGAGTATCTAAGTTGGAGGTATGGGAATGGGAGAAATTTAAGCTTGACACAACATAACGAGATCAGGCAGCATAATGAAGGCAGAAACCTTCATGGAGTTGCAAATGCAGATGACGCAAGGCAGCCAGATTTAGAGAATCAGATTCCAAATCCTTTGCAACATGGACAAAATCATTCACAAAGCCTTTGAGGTTTCATCTACTGACTCGACGCTCACTCGCAAGAGCTCTGGTTTTGCATGCCTTATCATATCGACAGACGTTTTGTTGATGCTTGCGATAGGCTTGAGCATGGAGATTTAATTAAACCATAATCTGTCTGAAAGAAAGTTTATTCATAGCATTAGCTGTGCAGATAGCTATAGCATTGTAAATCCAAATGTTTTTTTCCTCCATAAAACTGCAACGAACTTATCCTTGTCAGAGGGTAAAGACCTTTAAATTTAATTTAATTTAATTTGGAAGAACAAAATGTGCATGAGAGTTATGCTTTGAACTTCAGAGTCTCCAACAAAGTTCGTCAGAAACGTGTGAACAGACAATGTGCTAATCAAATCACTACTGATGATTTCTGTGGTAAATAGCAGGAAGTGAAGTACTCTTCTGTGTCCATTTATTATTATTATTATTTTATTTTAGTCTTCTTTTTTGGAATGTTGTAATTTAAGTGTAGCATTTAATTTTTTTCTTGGTTTTTTTATAGCATGAAACATGATTATATAATTCAAGATATCCAAATATCCGAAGTAAGAAAAACAAGATCAATCATCCATAATATATTTGATCTGAGTGTTAGATCAATATTTGTCACTTAAAACACTTTGACTTATCAAAGAATGTTATTTGGGATATTAAAACAGAAATAAACTGGATCTGTGAGTCAAATCCGTTATACAAAGAAGTCGGATCCTCATCATATAAATCAAATTTGTTAAAGAAGTCAGATTTGCCTCAAAATTCAAGGCTTGTAGGTAAATCTTTTTTACTTTATCTACTCCATATGCTATCTTCAATATCCCCTAAACCTCTTGTGATATTGCTACTAAAGCAATTAACTCAAAAGTAACTTCATCTACTCCTTAATAGATAGTGAATAAGATCTTCTTCTCTCTTTTTTTCAGTGCCTTAAAGAGCTTGTTCATTTCCATCGCTTGTTTCGGCTATAGTATAGTTAGTCTCTACAAAATCTCATACATCAAGAGATCGTAATAGAATCTTCATTTGTATTCTCCACATTCTGTAGTTGTCTTTGATTAACTTTGGCACTTGGAGGGAACTTGTCGAAGTCATTCGTGTATATGACTCTCATATTAAATTTGTTAGAATTCATCATATAAAGTCTTTATTTATTTACTTTTACTCAGGCTTCTATATCCTTTCACAATTAATACATCACATTATTAAACACAAGATCAATAGATTTTATTCTTTTCTATACTAATGATTTTTATCATCAAAAATTTTATTTTAAATTTTATCTAGTTGATAAAGAATCATATAAAATTAAATTGATTTTGACTATTTTTTTATATGATAATTTATCTTTGACTTTGGAATAAATTTTCACGCCAACGCTCGGATGGTAGTTGAGGATAACTATCCTCTTATTCCTAACCCATCTATAAACCACAGCACTTGGAGCTGTCAGTGCTGGGCATGTAGCTGCCTCCAATTGGTCCAAGAGAAAAACCCAACAGAAGTCACACAATCATGCCTCGTCTGAGTACAAATTCATTTCTCAGTGCTGGTGGAGATAAATTATCCATGCATCAGTCACTCTCCGGATGAGATTTCTTTCTGTGATACTGATGCTTAGATCTATCTTTAACATTGAGGACAGTGAGATGAATCAAACAGTTATGAACAGATTGATGTTTCCTACTGTAGAATCTTCTGCTTTTTGCAGCATTCCTCCATGCTTCCTTGTCCTGATGGTAAAAACGACCATCTTATCTTCTTCTTCTTTATAATTATTATTATTGTCCCCACTATGTTTTGATAATATACTTTGTGCTTTTACCTGTTTCTCTGTTTTTGTGGATAATCGGAAAAAAAAAGGAAGAAAGAAGAGATAGATGTTCATGACTCGTGAGCTTCTTACAAATGCTTAAAGACGAGGGAGGAGAGGAAGAGACAGCGACTGTTGTCTTTCACGAGCTGTTCTGCTTCGCATTCCTGTAATTGATTTCTCCAACTCCATCCATTTTATTGGAGAGTTGACGTTGCTGAAGCTTCTCTGCTGCGTCTCTTCCTTTCTTTCTCCTTTATATTAGAAAGATTCCTTCTTGGAATTGATAAAAGGCCTGCTTTTCTGCTCCTTCCTCTGCTGGTTTTTTTAGAGCTCCGCTTAGCTTTTAAGCTAAAGCCTTGGTCTATAGCAGAAAGGTTGTTTTTTTTCCCTCTCTCGGATGACTAGTAGATAGATTTGTTGGTTTATCCTGGAATCGGGAGTATTTTGATTGTTTTTCTCCATGGGTTGGTTGTAAAACATCGATTTTTCTTGCAATTTGCAGTTCTTTTGCGATGATTTAGATCGAGAATTGGGGATCAAGATTCGGAATTTTCTTATCCTTTCTCGGTGGCGGAATGGGCTGCGCCTACTCGAAGTTGGAGGTGGACGAGGTGCTGTGGCGGTGCAAGGAGCGGCGGAGGCTGATGAAGCAGCTGATGAAAAGCCGGGCCGATCTCGCCGCTGCCCTCATCGCGTACCTGAGGTCCTTGAGGAACACTGGCGCCACCCTTCGGCAGCTCATCGAAGTGGAGTCCATGACCTCCGGCGTCGTTCCTCCTGTGGGTCTCACATTGCCGCCTTCCCCTCCCCCGCCTCCGTCGCTGCCGCCTTCCCCTCCCCCGCCGTCGTCGCTGCCGCCTTCGCCGCCGCCCCCTCCCAATTTTTTCCGAGTTGGGCCGAAGGAATCGACGAAGGCGACGTTTTATGTCGCGGATCCGAGCGATATGGACGACGACGATGACGAGGGTTTCCCTCTTCCACCACCTCCGCCACCCTTCTCTGTGTCCTCCGGGGACTTCGGTGATCAAATGGGTTCCACAGCTTCCTCGGGTTCGTCATCTCCACTGCAAAGTGGAGGGGCTGCTGCGCATGCGTCGACTGTAGAAGACCATTGGGCCGAACCCAAGTCGGAGTTTGAGGGGGAGGTCGTTGAGGAAGACGAGGACGACGACTTGATCCAAAGAAAGGAGGCTTTGGCCGTGGCAATGAATAGGGCGAGGGGGACACCCCCATCTAAGGAATTGGCCGACGACAACTTGTCAACCGTGAGCCAACTTACCAAGGACACAGACCCCACAGCAACAGCGTGGAGGAGCCAGAAGACATGGGCAGGAATTGCAAAGGAGCTCGATGAATACTTCCTGAAAGCTGCAGCTAGTGGGAAGGATGTCACAGCCCTTCTCGAGTCCAGTCGGAGCGACCTTCATCATGGGGACCCTAAAGCAACGAAAGGTACCTTCTAGTACAATGTCATCTCATTTGTACATACAGATGTTAGTGTTTATAGGTATGAGATTGGGAATTACGTTGCAGAAGAAGAGATTGGGAATTACCTGCACCACGATCTCAGGGAACCGTTTAGCCATTTCAGTCATTAATCCCAACTGGCTATCATTAATGACAACCATCTCCGTTAATGTCGATCGCTCAACCTTTACCAGCATTATGATCGTGGAGGGATCGTGGGCTACATCTACTCGAGGTCAATAAAGTGGTAGTGGCTGTCTTGAGAAAACTATAAATGGTCTATGAATGTGGCCAGTTGAGCTAAGAGGGGAGAGTTCACGAGTTCAAAGGGGAGAACATAGGGAGCTCGAAGAGGAGAGTTCTGTGAATTCAGAAACGGGAGTTGGCAGGGGAACTCAAAGTGCTAGCATGGTTTGAAAGGTCGACGCTTAGAGGTGCCGATGTACTTGAAATAGGGTTACGTAGGCATGGCTTATTTTTTTCTAAGATCGAGGTATCCAGCTAATCCAACTAATCTTGAAGATGATCAATCCGATCATACGGAAGTTTTTTTTATCAATCATCAAAGTAAATCTGAAAACACAGATGGATCCTAACAAATGCCCAACATTAAGTTTTTTTAAACTCTTCAGGTGCATGTGCCTTGAGTGAGATTTGAATTGTCGTTGTCTAAAAAATCCATCCCATCTCTTATCATCAGACTATAGCTCCAGAGGCACATAGGCAGCATGGCCTATTAACTTAGAGTGAGGTTGTTATTGAGGAGTATCAAAATCTATAAAAAAACCCACATCGAACTATGTTGTATATGGTATATTACTTAGATTATATCTCATATAATGAAGCTATGTGTATCTGATTATTTAATAACTTTGTTGATCTTAGAGTTGCATAACCATGACTTGCGTCCCTTTTTCCCTTCTGGCTTTCTAATTCCTCTTTCGCTTTCCACCATTCCATGATCCCGCAAAGTTGTTCTAATTCCTCTTTCGCTTTCTAATTCCTCTTCTCTTTCGATGTCAGCAACTTTGTGCCCCTTCCATCTTTGACATTGCTCAAGACGCCGTTCTTTTATTCCATGATCTCCTAAAATTCCTGCTTGCATTTGTTCCTTTTAGTATCTCTTTCAGCATACCTTTTACATTCTATGGTTGCACAAGATTGTTGTCTGCCTTCACTCTCACCTCTGTTGTTTTTCTTTCATATCGACAATGCTATTTACTCAACATTCATTTATTTTCAATGTCTCTTTTGGCATTTTTCTTAACACCTTTGGTTATAATAGTTAGAATCTATGGTTGTGCTCATAATGGTCATTGCTCATTTTGACATTTTCGTTTAGCTAAGTGTGATACTTGATATTTAGTGAGAAGAATTATCGATCAATTTATTTCCCATTGACAGCAGTAGCTTGCAATCGATACACAAGCAATTTTATTTAATGTACAATAGTATAGTTCATATATAGTTACAGTAACTTGCAAGTTTTGCAATTCATATTGTGCAGTGCATATAGTTTCTGTGAATTTTAGTTTCCCTTTACATTTTTTATAATTTATTTCTAGAGTTTTTATATAGTTTGATTTCCAATAAATCATGCTTTATATTTTACTTTTGTGAATTTGTATTGAAATTAGTATAAAAAACTTCAAATTTTTGAAATCTTAACAGAACTAAATTCTCCAAAGTCTGAACTGAATTAAACCAAAATTTTGAATTTGGATTTTTTTTTTGAGGCACAAGTCCAAGTATGGAGATATTTTTAGAATCTGAAACAAACGGTCGGGATGATTTTTTTTTTTTGGAACACAAACCACCTACCTGACCCACGCCCGCCGATAATATACATCATTAATCATCTTTGATCAATGCATGGTCCGTATACATTTGCACCATTAGCCTTTGGAATCATGTCTCATAGTTGCTCTGCATCTACACATGTTGTATGCTTTGTGGAAGTGAACATTGAGATTTGTCAATTGCCAAAGTTTCTGGTCGTTGAGTATTCATAAGTGAATCTCTCTTTTTGTATGTAAGATAGCCATTGGCAAGGTTGTTCTCTCTAAACTGCTTATAAAGGATCCATAATTGTAGCATCGTGTTCTAGCTGTTGCTCATACAAATCCCATTTCTCATGATTTTTTCAACATCAAGCAATAACAAATAATCAAGTTAGCTTTGCTTTTTCTGATCATAATCATACATGCTATATGAACTCTAAAAAAATGTGTGTACTATCCAGGCTGCTTATTTGATAATTTTCAGTAAATCCTATTTGCATGACCTGACAACTAGGAATTCTTATACAACAGAATATGAATGACCTAATCAGCATAACATCATAATTCTGATAAAAAAAATTCTGAAATTAGTAGTTTTCTCTATGCATGCTTGAGTTTTTTTGTCAACTAAGTTTGTTGGATGATACATACTCCATCTCAGGGAAGAGTTTCAAGTCTGCCAAAGTTGTACATGTGTTGTCTTGGAGCTGGTCTTTTAGATCTTCTCATTCTAACAGAGATACTCAAGATGTAAATAATTCATCAATGCCTGGCACCCATTGCACAACGCTGGAAAAGATTCTTGTTGAAGAGCAGAAACTCTACGATCAAGTGAAGGTAAGAGTTTCTTGAAGCTCTAAACAAAAGTTTTATGTATGGGAAACCTTCAACCTTTTAACCCTT
The DNA here is from genome assembly GCA_037834155.1 of Curcuma caesia. Taxonomy (NCBI): domain Eukaryota; kingdom Viridiplantae; phylum Streptophyta; class Magnoliopsida; order Zingiberales; family Zingiberaceae; genus Curcuma; species Curcuma caesia. Next base: position 2,270,253 of record JBBMKF010000001.1, on the reverse strand, counting down.
GTGGAAATCTTTCCCTAAAGTGTTATAAGTTATACTTATTAAAGGTTTAATTCCTGACTAATTAACTAAAAATTCTGAACTATTTGGAAATGACCAAATTTATAGGTTTAGTTTAACACTCTCCTTTATGTTCAAGCCAGACAACTTAAGCAAGATCACTTATAGTTTTAGATGGTGGATTGAGGTACAAGAGAGTGCAAGACAAAGAACCAAGAGTGTACAAGTGAACACATGATTAACAGAAGAATAAATAAATATGCGATGATTCAAACTCATGACTGTGGTTACTACAATTTTAAACATTTTACTAAAAGCACAATTGCTTAGGAAAATACCCATGTGCATCATATACACAATTTCAATATCAAGTCTATAGCGTCTCTTTACTAATTATACATAAATGATAAAATCCATACATCCTGTTTATTAGGTGCATACCATCAATAAGATATGTTAACTTTTGTGTCTGAACAATGGAGGCAGTGTTTTTATTTTATAGAATTGAAGACAAATTTGAATTTCATGGAACATGCATATGGGAAAACAATAACAGGACTAAGTGTTTTAGATTTTGTTTGTTTTTTTTTTTGGGTGCTTATGGGAGTATGAAGTTACATTGCTTATCAAATTCTATTTTTAGAGGATAGGGAATAGAATGCAAATTCACTTTCTACAAGCACTTGAAAATTTAATAGCTGCATAATCCAATGGAGCATAGAGTCCTTAACCAAAAATATTATTTGTTCCAAGCCATTCATAGCAATCCTTCTGAAGTAGCACGGGGTATAAAATTGATACCCAAATTCATACAAAGAATTGGGATACATTTAAAGTGATGTGACGGATAGCTACCTTACATAGAGAAATAAACAAACTAGAATGGAGAACCACAAAAAAGAACTTTTTATTAAAATGAAAAATGATCAACATTGAAGAATTAGACATCATTTATAGATCTCAACCTAAATAAACTAGGAATATAATCAAATTGTAGATTAATAAATAAACCAATCTACATTAAACTCCTACCAAAATTATTCCATCTTTTAAATTATAACTAACTAAAACTATTTAACACTGTAAAATGAATAATTACCAACTGCAAACTATTAGAAATTTATTATCCTTAAGAGATTATCTTTCCAAAATCAACTTCTACAAAATCTAAGAGTTTTTAAAACTTAATTTCCTTGTTTGCATTACTAATACCATGTTTGACTTAACACCGGTATCACATAATCCTATTGTATGTGGCCTTAGGTTAGTGATGAAATAAAAGTTTACCAATAGTGGAAAAATTCTTGAATGTGTTGAGAAGAAATGTTGTTGAATTTCGTCTAAGAAAATCTTTTGTTCATCTTTAAGATCAAATTTGCTATTCTAACTTGCCATGTACTCTTGGTTTCAACAGTTCCCTTAATTGTTTTGTTTTTAGTTGAAACTATTTATTTTATTTTAAAAGTTTGATATTTATGTTGGCCTCGGTGTGCATTTGCTAGTCCTAGCAAACTTATCTAGGCTGAAGCTTCCGCCAATGTGGGATTTTGGTGAAGGATCGGACCACATTGAGTCTATTATACGTAGTCTTATTTTGCATTGCAAAAGGTTATTTCCGCAGCTTGAACCCGTGACCACAAGGTCACACGATAACAATTTACTATTACACCAAGGCTCCTCTTCTGACTTCTAATATGTGACTAAATTAGGATTTTACAGTCTTCCCTATTCAAACTTGATACTTGTCAAAACCAAAGTGCTCGAGCTCATAATTACTTTATAATTTGGGCATCCTCATCCATAGTGACTAAACTAATGCAACTAGCACCTCATTTGTGGCATCCCAATTTAGTCTCACATGGTAACTTCTGGCTAATAAAGAAGTTTTATAAGCTTAGATGGGATAGCTATTATTAATTTGAGCTTAAGTATTTTGAGCTAGTGGTTGGGCTTCATAAGTTAATATATCAATTCTCTTAACTAAATGAGTCATGAAGGTGTAGCCGCCATTGGGTCTCACATGTTAATGATTACAGGCTATGAATTGAGAGCTTGAGTTTTAATAATAGCATCAAGCCTTAAGTGTGGTGGATTGTGACACCTCAATTGAATCACACGTCGTGAACTATGGGCAAATAGGAGTGTTTTATTAACTTAGATGAGGTAGCTACTATTAACTTGTACTTAACCATTTTAGATAGTGGTTGAATAGCTTCTCTCATCTAAGTGGATCGCAACATCACTTTTAACATGGTACTAAATCGCTTACACAAATCCTCTATAATATTTAATTTGGTGGTCTAATCAAAGTCAAAACTCTTAGCTTGTATTTGGCAGGATTGATGGAGTGGAACCAAAATGATGATGGAATGTAAAGGGATAATCCATTTCATTCATTTGTTTGGTTGCATTAATGGAATGACATTAGAATATTCTTTTTATGTTTGATCCATTTGGTCCATCAAATTCTTCCTGTCAATTTCACTTGCTTAGTTCATCTAGTTTATCCAGTCTTTCAGATCTTCATGCTTGTCCAGTTCACCCAACATACTTGACTCATCAGTTTGCCCAGCCCGTTGTATCGATTTTAGATTTGAATTGTCATTTAAAATATTTAGTAGAAATGGAATGATGCATTCCACCTGTTAAGCTAAAGAATTGATGGAATAGAATGACTTGTTCCTTGGAATGACCATTCACCCTAAATTATCTGTCCAAACATTGAATTGTAATGATAAAAAAAATGAACTATTCACATTGTCTTCCACCCTATCCAAACGAAATCCTAATTGAATCAGGTAACCATCTTGGTTTGTATTTTCTATGTATCTCTATCTAGATTTTTTTTCCTCTGTCCTATTATACAAAATATTGCTTCTGAAAATTCCAGCTCAAGTTTATCATGATGAATTCAGTAGTAATATGTTAATCATTTAAGTCTTTTACACGGTCCATCCAGATTGCGTTAATCTAACACTTATATTGCTGCTCACCTATCTTACCACTCGTGTTTTCTCAGTCACATCCTGTATTTCGTTTGTGCCCACAGTTTGAGCTACTAGACATTGAGATAGGAAAAGGAAAGTGAGTGCAGTTGGTGTCTTAAGCCATAGATCTCTTGTACATGACAAACCCTAGGAACTTAGCTACAAACTTAATTCATTTTGTTTAGCAAATAGATTCACTTTGATGAATTGTTTAATGCAAATAAGACACTTGCAACTACACAATAATGAATTGTGCTTATTTGCGGCATATGACTAAAAAACATATGGTTAATTTTTAAAATAGAAAAAGAAGTGTAAGCAAACCAATGCTATCACATAATTGCAATTTAGGTAGGTTAAGCATGAAGTCGTATTATTGCATTAAAGAAACCATCCAGAGAAGAGAAAGAAACATGGATTAGATATTTAAGTTTGTTTTCTAATATAATTAATGAAAGCCTTGAGTCGTAGAAATCCAACAAAAGGGTATTATGTTATCCCAGATATGGTTCATGAATCCCTCATAAATCAAAATCAGTGATATAGCCTTTTTGCTTTACCACCAAAACCATTTACGTCTTAGCAATAAAATCAGGAATATACCAAATTCACAATATCAAGACCGAATTATTGGCAAATGGCAATATCCTTTTGAGAGTTAATGTCCCTTGGCTGTAATTTACCTAAATTTCAAAGTAG
>JBBMKF010000001.1:2248437-2262594 GCA_037834155.1 Curcuma caesia | reverse complement strand
CTCTGTATAGATTTTTTTCCTCTATCCCATTATACAAAATATTGCTTCTGAAAATTCCGGCTCAAGTTTATCATGATGAATTCAGTAGTAATATGTTAATCATTTAAGTCTTTTACACGGTCCATCCAGATTGCCTTAATCTAACACTTATTTGCTGCTCACCTATCTTACCACTCATGTATTTTCTCAGTCACATCCTATATTTCGTTTGTGCCCACAGTTTGAGCTACTAGACATTGAGATAGGAAAAGGAAAGTAAGTGCAGTTGGTGTCTTAGCCATAGATCTCTTGTACATGACAAACCCTTGGAACTTAGCTACAAACTTAATTCATTTTGTTTAGCAAATAGATTCACTTTGATTAATTGCATAATGCAAATAAGACACTTGCAACTACACAACAATGAATTGTGCTTATTTGCGGCATATGACTAAAAAACATATGGTTAATTTTAAAAATAGAAAAAGAAGTGTAAGCAAACCAATGTTATCACATAATTGCAATTTAGGTAGGTTAAGCATGAAGTCGTATTATTCCATTAAAGAAACATGGATTGGATATTTAAGTTTGTTTTCTAATATAATTAATGAAAGCCTTGAGTCCTAGAAATCCAACAAAAGGGTATTATGTTATCCCAGATATAATTCATGAATCCCTCATAAATCAAATACAGTGATAGTTGTTGAGCCTTTTTGCTTTACCACCAAAACCATTTACGTCTTAGCAATAAAATCAGCAATATACCAAATTCACAATATCAAGGCCGAATTATTGGCAAATGGCAATATCCTTTTGAGAGTTAATGTCCCTTGGCTGTAATTTACCTAAATTTCAAAGTAGCTTCATTCCCATAGATGATATCAAAACTAAAACCTAAGAGGCACATAAAAACTAGAGTAGAATTTAAATATTTTAAGATCAAATTATTCTAACATAATCCTCAAATCTGTGTCATTAGAGTTCCATGGCAAATAAGATCCATGTAACCAACCCACATAGTTGAAACTCATAGCTTTTTCTATGTATCACTCTGAGCCCCAGACTGATTTAAACCAGAAAAAGCAAAAGATAATTGTAGATCGTAATCAGAGGTTGATTTTCTCCCATCAATCATTTTCTGGTGTTCTAATGCCTTTTCTGTTTTCAGTATGAGGAAAATATTAAATCCCAGCACAAGAAGATACTGGATAAGTTGCAAGGTGGAGATTATGACTGGTCAAAAACTGAGAGAAATTTTTCTGAAGTTGAGGAGCTGCAGTGCCGAATTATTTCTATAAAGGACTCGATAAATGAAACTTGTTTGTCCATATCAAAACTCAGGGATGAAGAATTATTACTTCAATTGGTTGAATTCTGTGTTGGGTAAGTGAGCATCTTTCTTTTGTTCAACTCAGACTTGAATTAGTTGTATGATTAAAAAACTAGTGAAAAAGAAAACCCAAAATCTCATCTTATGACTAAAGAATCTAACAAGCAAAACCCTTCAGTTGCATTGTTAGATCCAATATAGAAGCAGAAAATACTGTCTTACTCTTGTTTATTTTTTTCTATGAAATCAGCTTGCAGATTTTTTGATGATAATTGTATGTTTGTTTGTTGATTGTTTGTGTTGGAAAGGCTTGTAGAGATGTGGAGGGCAATGTACGAATGCCACCAAGTGCAAAATCATGTTTCTCAGCAAGCAAATCATCTCGACAATAGTCTGGGTACCTATCCAACAACTGATTCTCATCGTCAGGCCATCTCTCAGCTTGTAGCAGAGGTGACTTCCTGGCATAGTTCATTCTGCAACCTCTTCCGATGTCAGCGTGAATATATACATGTTCTGAGGCAGTGGGTTAGAATGACTGACTGCCTTCCAGAAAACAATAACTTGATGGGTTCAAGCTCCAGTATCCATAATTTTTGTGATGAAGTGCAGGGTGTCCTTGATCAGCTACCATATAAGGTACAATCTCCCTGCTCCATCTGAACTATGACATTTTTCGTTCTTTATTACATTGGCACGGGGGCAATCTGTGTCTCAGTAAGCTTGTATTAATGACTTCAATTTCCTTGAAAAAATGGCTGATAAGGATAATCATTGGTATTCCATTCTAGTTGAGTAGAAGTGAAGAGGAATAGCATTGACTTCTTATATTTGAATTTAATTATTCAACTGGAGATCATGGCTACTGAACTCAGTTCATGAATATGTCTACCAACTAACATAATTTGGTGACCATTTTCTTTCTGTCTTGATAGGTGGCTGCTGAGGCAATTAACAGCTTTTTATTGGTCCTTCAGTCTATAATTCAGCAACATACAGAAGAGCATAGCCTGCAGAAGAGATTCGAACGATTCCAAATCAGGTTAGAGAAAGAGATGATCTCATCTCAGACATTGGAGAAGGATAATCAGCAGACAAGACTAGAAGCTCTAAAGAGGAAAGCAGAGGAAGGAAAGGTCAAGTATTTGCATTCCATTCGCACAAGCAGATCCAAGATGCTGAACAATCTGCAAACAAGCCTCCCGAATGTATTCCAGGCTCTAATGCGGATTTCGAGCACATGCATGCAGGCTTTAAACGATATTACCAGTCCTATGGGAGTTGTAGCTACTTTGCCTCAAAGTGTTTCACCAGTACACTAATGAACATATTGCCAAAATCATTACTATAAGCAGAAATGCAGGTCTTCATGAGATTATTCTGGATAGGTTCATTACCAACTTAACAAAAATATGTGTAGGATGCACCCTGAGCAAACCTCCAGATATGCTGTAAGCATTATATGTCAAAATCGGATTACAGAACTAATGTACAGATCTGGTTATATTGTGGCCCCACATCAATTCAGATTGTTTGAACTGATCCAAATAAAGTGATGCTGAGATCTTGAGTAACATCTGATCCTCTTGCTGAATGTTCTTTCAAAGTTTCAGGTACAGCAAAGATAGTGGTATAGAAAATAATCTAATGTTGAAATCATGGTTAACATTTCATCCTCATGTTCTTCCAACGTTTTAGGTACAAAAAATTTAATGAATGGCATAGAAAATAATCTGATGCTGAATTTACGTCCTTAAAAAAGTAGGAGAGGCATTAGAAAATAATAATAATAATCATAAAGTGATGCTGATATCATGTGGAATGGAATATTAAATCTGAAATCATGTTCTTAGATGAGACATTATATTTTTTTGATCAAATCATATGATGAGCTACTTGAAATATCATCTGCGGAGATGTGTCGCAGGTAACAAATCTAGGTCTGAGACAACTTCAGATATTGAAGAAAAGTATGCTAAAGATTTGTGGAAATGGAAAGTTTCAATACCAAAAACTCATCAAGGCTACCATACTTGTAATTATCATTGACTGTGCAAATGAGGACTTCATTTGATCAATTTATTGCTAAACTGATAGCACCTTTGAACAGAATTTCTACACGTATTGCTCGTTGTTTGAGGAGATACTATTCTTGATTCAATTTGTATAGATGAACAATCTCATTCTATATTTGTTACAAATTGCAATAATACATAAACTGAAGGCAAAAATGTAACACACATGTATTGCAATTTATGTTTTGATACAATCTCATTCTTTTTCTTCTGCACATGTATTGCTCTCGGAACAAAAATGTAATACATAAACTAACTAACATGAATGCATATTGCTTTAAAAAAAAACGTTACAAACTATCATGTAAAAATCTTGGTGAATAACTTGAAGACCAAAACTTTAAAATGTGAACATAAAAGTAAGTATAAAAGAAAAAAAAAATACATGATTACTTATTTCATAAAATAAAATGAATCTGAAGGCAGTATATAATTAAGGTTATCATTCATTTTTTACACTTTAATTTCATTAGTTATTTTATTAGAATTTATTTTTCAACTTCTCGTATGGAGTTTCATTTTATTTTTTCTCTTTTATACTCTCAATTAAATTTTTTATCTTAATTATTAAAAAATTAATATATATTATATATATATATAATAAAATATCATCTATCTCAAGAAATCCAAACATCTGGATTAAAAAAATATAATGCCATTTGTGGCACAGAAAATAATCGACTCTAGAGGGTGTTTTGGCAAGTGCCCAGTACTAAGGACTAATTGAGCGCATGTTGTCACCGCCGACTGTACGGGGAAGATGACACCAAGCTACAAGAGGGCCGACATGGATTGGATTGTGAGGATAACGACATCAAAGTGGGAAGACAGATACAGAAGAAAGCTAAGACGGAGCCTCCAAAGTCAAATTCAGCAGATGGTAGGTGCGATGATGTCGGAGAGGCCTGTCAATGAAGATATATTTGGGGCAGTAGCCAGTAGCTCCCCTAGGCATAGGGGTGGAACACAAGAAGAGAGTATAGTTTTGTCGCCGAGCTGAGGTGAGGTGCAAGTAACATGGCAGTAGACCAGGAGGTGGTGAAGATTTGAGATGATTGGGGAGATCGTAGACGCCGACTACGAGCTGTTCAATCTTTGAATATTGATTCTCCGAGGAAATAATGAGATAGGGAGGAAACAGTCTGATCACCGAGTAAAACAAATAAAAATGTCAAAAAAGAGTTGGAGAAAGAACTGTATAAGTTGGTGGATGCGGAATGGAGGCCCCAGACAACTGCAGGTAGGATTTTTATAAGATCAAACAAGTATGGCTACAGAAATCAATCATGTGGTTTGCAAACCCTGGATAAACCATTCTAATGAGTGATTATTACTGTCACCTCGGATGAAACTAGTTGATACTTTTCCAACAATGTAGTCAAAGGCCACACTGTGAGGCCGATGGGGCCGATGCAGATAGGAAAGGGATGTGAAAATGACCATACACTCTGATGGAAGAAAAAGATACCAAGGAGGAAGATGTCCATCTCTTTATTAAGTGGGAGTTAATGGAGGCCACATGCTTGCCACTTTTAAGTTCCAGTGGCATTTTCATCTCATCCTCAACCTCAACCTCAACCAAACACTAATCAGTCCAGCAGCAGGGTAGCAATATTGAAAAAATAAAGAATGTATTATCTCCATGAAAACGACAATGACAGAGATGTGTGGGAAAAAATAATGCAGGGGAAAGATACATGGGCTGGTGAGAGAGAAGACTAGTTTCTGACCTGACAATGGAAGTGGCTCTTTCCCACTACGCCATGAGTGCAATTCACGCATGGGGTGGATCTCCGACTTTTCTGGGTGTGGTCCTCACTGGAATGTGATAGTCTCCAGCTGTGGCAGAAGCTGACACCATGTCTGCTCGAAGGACTTATCCAATACTTGAATGAATCTAACTTCCAAGTCTGAATAAGGAAAAGATCAGATATTCTACAGTAGGAAAAAACAAAAAACAGATGCAAGCATGGTAGTTACCTGAATTCCGGAATTATAGGAGATCAAGAACTGGTGTGTGCCATACTCGGACACCAGGGATAGAATAATATGTTGACCTGCATAACTTGATGAATCTTAATTAAGGGTTAGGCAAGTATATCACGAGTAAGTAAAACTCTTGAGACAGCCTGCACTAGCCAACAAGTCCTAGGAGAGGTGCATGGCAAGAAATAAAATAATGAGATAGCCTACATCCACTTAAACGAGTCTTAAGAAAGTAGAGTTTTGGCATGTGTATCACAAGGTTCTGAGCACATACCATTTGGTACAGTCATTACACATACACAAATCAAGTAGAGGGAACTCAATTACATCTCCTAAATGCAACAAAAATATTGACCAGAGAGGCATCCAAAAGATTGGAACAGGGGCTCGCCTCTTCAGTATTTTAAGGTCCCCACTGTTGTGATCCTGGTGCCAATGTTTCTCGCATCCTGCCGACTGAAATAGCCATCACAGTTGTTGCTTTGATACCTAGTCATGGGAGCTGAATTCACCAGATCTACACCTTGTTTGCCCATCTGTTGCACTTCTTCAGGTGAAAGGATCTTTATGCAAGACACATTGTTAACAAATTCCCTGGGAGAACAACAATTCAAAAGAATATGAACATAAGCTAGAAAGAGAATTATCTTATTACAATGTTGGCTTAAAGAACTTACTGCCAAGGATCATCACCAACAAGAAGAATATCATTCTCCTTGTCAAAATATACAAGCTGCCAGCCTGATCTCAAAGGGTCCTCCAATTGACCGCCTAGGCCAAACAGATGCCCAAGCTCACTTCGCAACTCATGGTAGCTGCTAAACCTGGTAATATCCAATGACCTCCCAAATGACCCTGATTTTGAAACCTGTGATCATTCACATGATAGTGAATACTAGTTAAAACCAAGCAGCACATTTATGCAAAAAGCCATAATTAGCAGTTCCAACTTTTCACACTCTAAAAATATATTCCAAGAAAAATACAAGATAAAATTCAAAATGTAGAAGATAGATCCACCTTAACAAATGTTCCACTCTGAGTATTTGTTTGATCCATATTATCAGTAGTCCTCAAAAATCCAGATTGATCTAGGACATTTGAAGTGCCCATTGCTTGATTGAAAGCGAAATCATTTCCAGAGGAACTCAATAAATTGCATGCAGAGTAAGACATGCTCATTGAATCAGTCTCATTCTCACCATTGCTGAGGCTTGAAATGCCATTTGGTTCCAATAGCGAAGAGTTGACACTGACACCAAGCAAGTGTGGGTTTTGGTTGTCCATGTTACCAACTTCATTCATTGAGCACTCTCTCCCTGGAAATGGTGGTAATGTAACACACTGCAGGGATGCAGTAGGTTGCGTTACACCTAATTGTTCTGTCTGTGAGAGCACGCTTTGAGCTCCTAAAGGGAGTATAGATTCAACTGCAACTCTCTTTGATGACCATGGACTGGAATTAACTACTTGAGCATACCTTGGCAAACTAAGCTGTGATGTTTCTTCTCTTGTAAATTGGTGTAGAATATTATGCAAGGGAGAAGCAGCAGGTGCAGAAACAGAGTTACAATTAGAAACAGGGAAATCCTTCAGCTTGGAAGATGGGGAAACCATGGGCAATGTGGTTGATGGTGATTGAGAACTAGAGCTATGCTTAGGAAGATTTTCAGCTAAATTAGGAAGGTGGTGATAGCCAGACAAAACCTTTGATTGCTGAATTTGTTGATTCTGTGGTGCCTGCAATTGCAGATTCTGATTATGCTGTTGCTGTGGAACTTGTTGCGGCTCTTGTTGCTCAGCAAATGAATTGCCCTGTTGAAAAGGATGCTGAAGAAGTTGAGACTGAGTCTGAGTTTGCAGTTGACTTCCTTGAATGCTTTGAAGATATGATTGCTGAGTTTGAGGTTGCAGATGCTGTAGGATCTGACTTGGTTGTAATAGGGAATTAGGTCTGCTAGTTGTGTTCTGAGGTTGCTGGAATTGAATCATGGCTGGAGATACCTGCTTTGTATGATCCATGGTCTGCATTTCTTGAAGGGCTCCAGTAACCATTGCCTGGTAGATCTCAGGTTGTAGACCAAGAAATGAAGTATCAAATCTAGGTTGAATCCAAGGTGAAACGCCAATACCCTGGAAATTCAGTGACTGAAATGTAGGGCTTCCAACATCTCCTCTAAGCCACATCAGAGGTGAATTTATATTGATATCATCATCTCTTCCACCTATACAAATTGTTATGTACAGAAATAATAGTATTATGACTAGTGATGTACTTTAAATACACAGATTAGGCGTTTGCTAGCAGTTAGTGATCTTGGTGATGAGTTTTCTAGTAGCTCAAGTTGCATGGATAAAGCATACCAGGGAAGAAGGGAAGTCCAGTGGGCCATGGACGCTTAAACCGAAGAGGAAATGAAGATGGATACATAGGAAACGTTGTTAGAGGTTCAATCTCCCAAAGTGATACTCTAGGCTGCTTTTCTCCAGCTGTGGATTCATCCCAACCAACCTACAGCAGCAAATAACAACCTTAAAAAAATTATGACCATTTGAAAATGTTTGCATTGCCGCTACACTTTTGCAAGGGTGACAAAGTTGTTGCATGTACTCTCAAAAATAGCATTTATGAGTTCAAACTCAAATCACAAAGCAAATTGTTTGCAAAGGCCCACCTTGACAGACCGCCAATGTGAGTTTGGCCATCGGACTGGATCAAGATCATTGATACCTGTAATTGTGCCCATGTATCTGAAGATTCATATAAGATCATTATATGAATCATATTCAAAGCCAAAAGATGCAATAAAAAGTTAAGAACGGATGCATAGAGAATCAAAGACTAAAAAAATGTACTAAATGAACAGGCAAGACAGAAGTATTGAGGAACAAAGAAGTACTCACCGTCGAACACTGGACTCCTCAGTTTCAAACAGCATCCGGAAACGCATACCCACAGAAACACGGGTGTGATAGGCTGCTTTAACATACTTAGCTAATGGAATAACAAATTCCGAAGGGCTTGCCCTGAAAGCACATATTATTTGCCATTTTAAATTAAAAACATGGTTTTCAGAATGAACATGATTTACCTTGGGTTATAGAATATGGTGAATCGGCTATTTGTAGCCGCAGCATGAGCAGCTGCAGCAAGAAGGCCAATGTGCATGCTATCGCTAGATAGTACAGATGAAGGCATAACTGTCTGAGGTCGATTAGCACGCCGAATGCCCAAAAGCAACTGATTGTTGTCGTTCCTAAGTGAGAACAAACTCATTAGTTGGACAGGGGATAGATATGTACAAAACTTTTAGCAAGAGAAAGTTGACCATACCAGATAAAAAGAACAGAATCTCCAGCAACAAGTCTTTTTGCACTCACAAATACACTCCATCCTGTGGTAAGAAGATGTCTCTTTGGCTGACCTGCATATGAATATTGTTAAATTTGGAAGTGATATCACAAAACTTAGCAGCTGATTGGAAAAAAATTTAGCATAACCATCAAACACAAACAATGAAATAACAAGAACAAAAAATGAAAGATAGCTTAGATAAATTATGGTCTCCAACCGAAGGAGGCAAGATACTTCATTGTTACTCAGATAATGGAAAACAAAACAAATTATGCCGCATTGACTCATGTCAGTAGGGGTAAATATCAGAATAATTATGAATACCATCAGCAATCTCCATCTGTCCAGTCATGTGTTTTAGAAAGGATGGCATGACACAAAACACTTCAAGTACTTGTGAGTTGACTGAACACAAACTCACCGCGAAAAATGTGACGAAATTTCCATTCGTTTCCATGAAGATCCCTAGCAACCAATTCTTGAGCAGGAGGTTGCAGAGAATAATCCTTCAAATTTCACAAGCAAATTGGAGAGTCTCAGAACAGGAGTTCAGAAAACTGTGAACCAATCGGCATGGTACTTGAAATACCTACCAGAGGAGGAAATACTTTCTCTGCTGCTCGACGAGGTACAGAAAATCCACCATGTGTACTGGTGTCACTTGCAGTCAATGTCTTGCAGAAATAATTGGTCGGTTGTTTGCAGGGGGCACCCAATTCTGTGGGGAGATATGAATCTTTTTGCTCTTGCTGCACATTAGAATAAAAGAGGAGATTACAAATCAGAAAATATTATGCTCACACAAATGAAGAAGAAACCATGATGATAAAGTTCATTACCGAGCTCAATGGTTGTAGCGTCATCTGAGCATAAACTTCATCAGTTTCCACATCTGCCTATAGAAGATGAGAATGCACAGGTCTTATAGTTAAAAAAACAATGCATGATATAAATACCAACTACGAAACATATTAGAATACTACAAAAACTTACATGCATAGTAACATTATGCAACTGACAGATCAACTGAGGAGGTAAGTTAGGATAGTTGGGGATATGAGAATCAATTTCCTTGTTGGTTGATGCAGCTACCTGAGGACAAAGCTGAAATGATTAAACTACTTGCCTGAAAGAATGTGACATGTTTTAAAAAAAAATGTTTTTGATCGTTTGTGTTAAAAGCATTAATCTGATTTGTAACCCACCAACCTGTTCACTGTGGCCTTGTGGGAAGTATACCACCCGACTTCCCACAGCTGGTAATGATACTAGAGGTCCAGCACATGCATGCCATAACTCTGAATTCAGACATCTTGATCCTTCTACAAATGAAAATTCAAAAACAGCAAGAATCAGAATTGAAACATACTGGTAGACTATAAGAGAATAATGATATTAAAAATATGGAGATGCTTATTCAAAAAGTTGACGGACGTGATTTCTTATATATTGACAATGCCTAACTGGTATGAAAATTCATGAATTACTGCTGACCACAATAACAATGCAAATATAGGAGTTGATTAGATAATAAGCACCAGATGATTTCTCTTCTACACCATATAGTCACAGCACAGAGCACTTTTTTCCTAAGATACTGTTGTTGTGCCTATACGTGTAAAGTGAACTAGACTGCAGATGTCTAAACTATAACTTGAGGAAGGTATTCTGAATGTTAAGCACTTTGTCATCAAAAAGTGGGCACAAAGTAAGCCAAAAACAACTTGGTATAGGAAAAAAAAACATTTCTTTGTCAGTTTCAACTTTTAACAAGCATGTTATGTTGAGCCATTGCCCTTCTGTCATTGGAAGTTGCAAGATGAATGCACATGAATTTTCTTCCAGCATTGGAGCATAATTCAGCAAAAAGGGTAACAAAAGCATAGGAGAAAAAAACATTTTAAGAAAAGGACAATCAAAAGAACAAGAAAAGAAACAAGTAAAACCAAGAATAAAATGCCAGATATTGGTTATAACTTGTCATGAGTTAACAATTGAGAAAGGCATTTGCAACTCTCACAACCATTAACTCATTTATCTTTCAGAATTTGAAAGAAAGGAAATTTGACAAGAAAGGAGTTCTTTTTTCAAAGTATAAGTTACAAGTTAAAGAAACCAGTTCAAGAAAAAAACTACAAACAATGAAAAGCAACAAAAACTAATCCATGTCTTGGTTTTAGATTCACAAGATATAAGATATTAGTGATGACAATGCAACAGACTCCATTTTCACATAAAGAAACTGGTAAAGAGCTACCTTCTAGTGATTGATCAGTGAGATTTGAAGATGATAACCTCATCTCTGGTAGTTGAGAAGAAACTCAATGCAGCGAGAACTACAAAACTGCTATCAAAGTTGATCTTTTTGCATCACAAAACTGAAATTTGTGAGACAATCACTTTCGGCAACAAAACTATTTTCCAATTTGCCACGAAGAATGGTTGCAACGGACCTGGTTCTACTAGAACAAACCCACTATCCTTTTCTCTCTTATGTACTCTTTAATTTACAGAACCAAAGTAACAAGCAAGCTCGAATTGACTCTCGTGCTCCATTTAGGTGCAGGCCTTGAGATGTAAGCGGATATCGTTACCAGTAGTTGATTCCTGAACAGGAAAGCTGCACTTCTAATATCTTATGTCGCAAAGCTGCAATATACTGGCTTGGCTCAAACCTTTATCAGGAAATTCTATAGTTAAAACCAAGGAATCCGATCTGAAAGAAGAGTCAAACGCGCATACTCAAGAGGTTCAAGTTCCTGTAGGTTATCCATTTCATACCAAACCATATGCTCTACCTTCACCTCAACCGCCACAAATTTCCTTCACCTGATGCTCAAACTAACAGCTAAAGCCTGACAATTTTCAAAAGGGGAAGGAAAAACAAACAAAGAACCAAATAAATATATCAGTTATCTCAACCAAAGCAACCAAGCTGAAATCCAATAACAATATACTTTTTTTTCCTGCGAAACCTCCAAAACCTCACTCGATCCAAGCGTCAAAGAAGAAGCAGCTCCACAAACCCGCCACACAAAAGCTGAAATCATCCAGAGGCCACTATATCCAACGCATTTAAGAAGGAAAAGCCAACAGTGACTAAATAAGCGCTGAATATCCGCAAAGGGTCTCCTTTACGCACACCCGCAGGGACGCAACACCAAAAAGGAGCCGCCTTTGGACTAAACTCGTGGACCGCGGACCATATCTCGGCCACAGCCAGCTCGGCCACCACAAACTCGAGCAAAGAGCTCAGGAAACCCTAGCCTAAGGTCTCCTACCGCAAGAGCTCAGCCTGGAGCTGCAGCAACTCAAGATCTCCAAAGCGAAGCATTATGGGGCAGCGACATGGCTTCCCGCAGAGCCATCTCGATGGTAAAAAAGGGTGGGTATTGCTTCGACTGTAGGCTGGGAAATGAATTTGATGAGGTGCTCCTTGTCGGTCTCGGAGAGGGAGAAAGGGGGAAGGACACACTCGTCTCTCTCTCTTGCTTGCTTGATTACTCGCTATCTCTCCTTGTCGCTATAAAAGAGTATTACGACGGCAATCAACTGGTAGAAACCATCACTATTTATCTTCGCCTTTTTCTTCTCTTGCTTGCGTTCTCAAATTTCTTTGGTCACTAATTTGCGCATTTGGATTTGATAGGTGTGAGTGGAATGAAGCCATCCTTCTTTCTTTGGGCAAGATAAACATGCTGAATAAATTTTTTTGTTGTTGGGTAAAACCGGAAAAAAGGAGGGTGGGAGCAGAAAAACACCATAATCATAATAACAAGTTTTCAGTTTGCTCCTCCCGCGAATTAGCTTTCTTAAAACATCCATATCGTTTCAAAATTATTAAAATAGTCCCCCAATCATTCACACTGATTTTCTCTCCGACAAAAAAATAATGTGGCAAAGAGTAAAATTACCATTTCATTGGAAATTATTCCGGCCTTGTGGTGGTCGGTCACATGTAATGCACGTGTTTTATCATATCATTGTTTGATTACCTGAAGAATGTTAAATGTCCATGATCCGATAGTCAGTTATAACTTGGGATAATATCGTTTTATCTTTTTTCAATTCAGTGCTGATTTGATCGTCAGAGTAGTCATGCCGACCATGTTAACGTCCACTAACACAAGTTGACATGTAAGCTCCGGAGCAATTCTAATCGACGGTAAAAACTCTGAAGGTGTGGACCCATGCGGGCAAAAGGAAAGTCTTACTCGCATCAAATAAAAAATGAGATATGAGGTAATAACTCTAAACTCTAGTTAGGAAAACAATCCAAGTTATCTTATAGACATCACTTTTACAAATTTCTATGAAACTAAGGAATTAAATTAAAGTGAAAACACTCATCATGTTTGATATAATAGACGGTACTAACACAGTTGCTTGGTAATACATGGACTCTTTAATCATTGAACTCGTAACATGCCTACTTAATGGCAATAAATGCAAGATTAAAAAATAAGAAAAAAATTGCAAATTATCTCGATATTAGAGGTAATTTTTTCCAAAGGTAACAGAGCTTGAAGGGTAATTTGTTAAGTAACTAACTCAAAAAGGGTATTTTTGATAAGGGTATTTTAATCTAGTGTAAAATAAAAATAAATAAATAAATTCGGAGACAAAATAAAAATCTCTCTCGTATTTAAGGCAGGCTAACCAATCAGAATTTTACATTAGATAATATTTTTTCCCATAAAAATAATTTCTTATTTTAACCGAGGCGGACTTTAGTTTGGTAATAATAATTTTTAAAATCTTGAAAAATTGACACGTCCCTATCTTAAAAAATTAAAAATCAATATCATGCTATAATTTTAAAAACATTAGAAAAATTTTAAAGAGAATTCATGAGAAAGCAAACTATATTTAAGGTGAAATTAGCCTTTCTTACAAAATAAAATGTATTATTATTATTAAAAATCAGAGAGTGATTGCCTCATGGTAATTACGATAAATGAGTTGATGGAGTTCTTTTTAAAAACATATATATGATTCATTAATTAAAGTTGATTAAAATAAGTAAAAAAAATAAGAGTGCAGAGAAATTAATGTGAATGTGAGAATATATAAAGATGAATAAAATAAAAAATAAAAATATTAAAGAGAAAAAAAAAATATATTTGTTGAATAAAATTTTTGAAAACTATATTTAAATTAATATGAATACATACTTAGATATTCAAAAAAATGTTCTAATTTATATGAAACCATGACAAATAAATGAAGAAAATTTGATTATCAATGATAAAATATGATATAGAATGACAATCGATCCCAATTTGTAGGATAAAAGAATATTTATTATTGTATCTAAATTTGATCAAGTCTCAAATATAAAATTCTTGTAATATACTCTTAGATGATGTATAAAAGACTAAGAATCTAAGGAAAACTTCAATCTCTCTCCCGTGTGCCAAATCTTTGGCCGG
>JBBMKF010000001.1:2206976-2218021 GCA_037834155.1 Curcuma caesia | reverse complement strand
GAATTATTTTTATAATTAATTCCAAACTCCAAAATTATTTCAAATCTCAGCCAATTAAATAAATTGCAACCGTCGGATCTTTAGATTTGGTTTTTCCTTTTAAAATAAAAAAACCTCCTCTTACAAATGCTTGAATTCGTATACGTCTACACGATCGTGGCATACGAAATTCCCGGTGTTTGAGATGTTGGTGAATTTAAATAATATTGTTTGAGAAATCAACCAATTGATATGATATAAATTAGAACCTATTACCCAGGGACATTATTATACTTATTCATTTGTGACCAATATGAAGTAAATATAAAAATCAAAATTTTATCTTTATTAATAAAATATGATATAAAACGTTCTCCAGTCAATCACCTTATGATTGACTCTAAGAATAACACTAATATTATCTTGATGATGTTTAGTTGTCTACATCATTGCTACAATTAAATTACTATTTTGTCCTAGCATCTTTATAGTAGGTAATAATAAGAATGATTAACAATCAACGGCCAAGTTCTACCATCAAACTTTGCTGGGAATTCAACACATTCTAATATAGGTTTACACCTTCAAATTTGTGTTAAGGAGTTCTTGATCAACCAGAATAATAACAACTTTGTAGTAATTAAATAGCCACCCAATGCCTAATTTCTCTTTTGCTTATTTCATCTATATGTTCACCTTATATGAAATCAAAATGTCATGTTAGCCTGTCTATGCCTATAAAGATATAATAATATAAGTGAATATCTTGGATTTCGGCAATGGGAAGCTAGCGTGTTTGCACTCATAAGCATTGATTCAAATGAATTTTTGAAGGAAATTTTAGAAAAGGAACAAGTAGCCTTTTTGCCCACATTCCCGAGTTGCATTGGCACGAGCAAGGAAGAGCAAATGCTAAAAGAGATGCACCGAACACCAATGAGATAGAAAAAGAAACCTCATCTTGGGGATAAGTCTACTTTGCATCTATCATTCAAAGACTATGTCAAGAATGTTGCTCTCTTGCTCTTTCCAACCCCATAGTGTCAGTATGCTTCCTTAGTGGTAAGATAAGACACCAGGCTTACTTTTACTTGCCGCTTTCTATGGAAGAATACAAAGAAAAAAAAAAGTAGAAAAAGATATTAAAAAATTCATTTGATCGTGTACAAAAACATAATTTTTTGTAAAAAAATCCTAGAATTTAAATTTTAGTTTTCTAGTTCCTGCAATATCAGAACAAATCCATATTTTGCAAGTAACAAAAAGGGAATGAGTGAGAATCATAGTTGGATGCTATTTTTCATAAATCCTACAGTGAACATTCTATTCTATTACTTGAGAAAAAGTTAAAAAAGATACAAATTATACGAGGCCGGATTTGTAGAGCTGCTCCATTTGTAGAGCTGCCCATGTAGCTCATTTGCCGTACGAGGCCGGATTCATATGGCACAGTTCGCTTATTGAACTGTCATAGTTTAACGAATTAAATAATGGCAAAAGTGAAAAAAAATATTTTTTTATTTTTCTTATTGAATTATAAAAGTGACGTCATATGTTAAATTTTTTTATAAAAAATATATCTTTCCTTTTACATAATTATTTTTTAATAATAATAATATTTTTATTATTATTTTATTTTCCATCTAAATCAAATAGGTTATAGTAATTATAAAACTGTAATTACTTCATATTTATAACACCTATGATTTTATTATTGCTACACAGTTGTTAGAGATACAATTTTATATTATTATAATATAAATATTAAATATTAAATTTTAAAAAATCATAATTTTTTATTTGAATTGAATTATAAAATATATAATATATTAAATTAAATTTTATTTAAAAATTTATAATTTAATTATAAAGTGAAACTCGTACCAACTAATTAAATTTTAAATTTAAAAAATATCATACACAGTTCGAATATTGGACCAGGCGAATTGAGATCACTACAATTAGATCCGGCCCATTTATGTTCTATTCGTTTTTTTATGGTGCAGGAAGTAGCACGGTGCACGAAACCTCCTCATCGCCGGTTGGCGACGCCGATGGAAGACGAGATCCTTCAACGGGTCTTAGAAGGCGGCGGCAGGGATTATTTCTCTTCCTCTTCCTCCGCCTCTCCCCCCTCCCCAACTCCCTCCTCCTCCTCCATTCTCCAGTCCCTCCCTCTCCACGTGGTAAACCATCTCTCTTCTTTAAACCTCACTTCTCCTCGTCGCCCCGATAATTTCAATTACTAATCATGGAGGATTTGCAGTCCTTCGATCATGGCTATTATCTTCTTGTCAAGGCAATTCAGGAACTGAGGGATAAGAAGGATGGGCACATTGTCACCGTCGGGATCGGTGGCCCCAGCGGATCAGGGAAAACCAGGTGATCTGGTCTGGTTTCTGTCAAATTAGTGTCGTACGGTTGGAAAATTGAACTTTTTTTTGATGAGTTTGATCTTGTGGATGCTCGTAGCTTGGCAGAAAAGGTGGAGTCGGTTCTTGGCTGTCTTGTCATCTCCATGGAGAATTACCGCAACGGAAATGATGATGGGAATGACTTGGACTCGATAGATTTTGACACTCTTGTCGGCAACCTACAGGTTTTTATTCTTTTATCCTCATCCGCTTTGGTTTCATCTTTCTGCCGTTAGAACGAGGGTGTGATTTGAATTTGAAAATAATGCTGGATGTTGGAGTCCAGGATTTGATGAAGTCTAAGGATACTAAGATGCCTTTGTTCGATTTTCAAGAAAAAAGGCGAATTGGTTTGCGGCAATTGAAGGTTTCTTCTTCGGGTGTGGTAAGTCTGATGCTCGTACCAATTGGGTTTCCTTGTTTTGTTTAGTGCTAAAATTGAATCTCCTGCTATCTGTTGTGATCGCAGGTAATTGTAGATGGTGCTTATGCACTGCACTCTACACTACGCTCACTTCTTGATATCAGGGTCGCTGTGGTAAATGCTTTCCTCCTAGTGTTTTTCCTCTTACAATTTGACTAGTCCTGTTGCATAAACTCTTAATACCTTAGGTTGGCGGTGTCCATTTCAGCCTCCTATCTAAAGTAAGGCATGATATTGGAGATTCTTGTTCTCTGGACTACTTGATTGACAGTATTTTCCCTCTGTTTCGGAGACATATTGAGCCGGACCTTCATCATGCACAGGTTTTTATGCTAAACCTGTTTCTTTGATTTTCCTGCTCTTGTAAGAATTTCTGCTAATCGTCTGATCTTTTGCAGATAAGAATCAATAACAGCTTTGTATCTTCTTTTAGAGAACCTTACTATAAGCTGAAATGCAAAAGTGAGGTCAGACTTAGTTGCCTCATCTCTATTATTGCTAAATGGCAAATTCACAGAATCATATTATCATGCCTGGAAACCATTTCCTCTATACCCATTACTACCCCCATGTTGTGATTCCTCTATCATAGTACTGTTACAACTATGTCCATTGTTCATAAATTGTTGGGTAAATGTGATTTTATTTCTATTATATCCTTTGTTTTTCTAAAAATTTTACATGTATCCAGATTCACCAACAAATGGTGATAAAAGAGTTGGTTGTTGAATCTTAGCTAAGATTAATATTTCTAAAACTGCACCAACTGATTTAGTAGAGAACCAATAAGTGGTTGGTATGTGCAACTTATAGGAAATCCTGATTGAAATATTTGAGTTGTCCGATTCTAGTAGAAAATCCTTTAAGGGAGGTACTTGGCCAAACCCCAATTAAATCTCTAGAACATTATCCTTGACTTTGACATCTTCATCCAATCAAGCCTAAACTTTTAAATGATGAATTTTGCTTGTATTTCAATTAGTCTTTTTACTCTTGCTTTTGATCAAGTCCTGTTATGATTTCAATCAAACCTTCTAGATCATCTTAATGCCACATCAAAATTAGTCATCAACTAAATATATACTAAATGTGGTGACTTGAGTATTTGGAGCATACCTTCTTGCTATGTGGACTTTAAAAATGTAGGCATTAGATGACCAACCTACTTCAATGTAAGTTCACTAGCTATGCTCTTTTAGGCAAGAATGATGGTGTGTGCATGTGTGTGCGTGCCATGCATGTGGTGGCGGTGGCCACGGGTGATGGTGATAATGTTATGTCACATTTTTAGATAAGTAAACTATGTTAATTACTAAAAAGGATGTACATCGTGGCCTTGGGCAGCCCCTTACGTTTGACACAATACCAAATTTGAGAAGATGTATAGGGACCTATATACATGTACTTGTATTTTCTTTTTTGGTTAAGTAAAAATTATATGACATATATCAAAATGTACAAAATGAGATTTTAGGAGCTATTCATGTCTGATGAAGTATAAGATCTAAATAGACACCTAAAGATCTGTATGTATGGATTTGCACACCCCTGTATATCCTCTCAATATGTAACTGTCTCTCACCAAAAAACTACGATTATGGGTCCTCTATACATTGTGGATCATAGATGACAAGACAAGATGTTGTGCTTTTGTCAAAGTCCTACTCTCATGGTAATGCCGCTTGAAGACTTGCATCGCCCGTTGGTAGGTGGATATCTCTTGACGCATGTGAAACCAATCTTTGATCCTCAGCCATAGCTCCACGATAGGGGGCACTTGAAGAATAAGTGCTCCTGTGTCTCCATCACTTGACCACAAAAAGTGCATTGCTTGCCTCCAGATAATCCTGTTGATCGCTTGGGGAGCTGACTTTGTGCTAGCATCCAGAAAGTGATTGCATGGCTGGGTTGTAAATAAGCTCTCCACACTGTCCGAGCCCACACTTTCTTAGGACTAAGCTACCTGAAGAAGTTGTAAGCTTGGGCCACCCTATCATCTTGTACAAACCAATCCGCTAGTTGCCGACGAGCAACCTTTGCAATCCGGCAGTTGCTAATATGAGAACTCGTATCTGTATCAATCTCTTAATTAGAGGGGAATCCAAATTAGCTGCTTGCCATGTCCAAATGTCGATCTTTGATAAGAGAGCTAGATTTTAGGCTCGCAAGTCCCGGAACCCCAATTTGCCTTTGTCTTTCAATCTGCATATATCTGCCTATGATACAGGAGGATGCTTGGATGTCTACATGAAAGACCTGCATATATTATAAATGCGATTAATGATACCCTAAGGTAAAGGCAGAATGGATAACCAAAAACACTCAATGCTTTGAAGTACAGATGTGATAAGTCGCGCCTTGCCAGCGAAGACAGTGTCTTCCGTAGCCAGGCGTTGATCCGATAGATCAGCAGGGGGTGAAATTTGATATCCGAAGACGCGCTGCAACTAGAGGAATCCCTAGATATCGAAAAGGCATGGTGCTGTCCAGAAAGTCAATGATGGAGAGAAGCCTCTAGCACGTCGTGCCATCAACTTACGCTAGATAAATGCTTGACTTCAAGCGATTAACTTGAAGTCTAACACTCTCCCCAAAGTGCAAGCATGTGGTTAGGGTCCCAACGAATGCAACATCTCCTTTGTTAAAAAGTAGTAGGTCATCTATATACGCCAGGTGGGCTAATCTGAGGTGAGCACACTGTGGATGATAGCCAAAACCCGGCTGGGATGTGCGCTGCTGCAGCTGCTTGCCAAAGATCTCAATATATATACCAGATAGATAGGGTGATAGTGGGTCACCTTATTATAGCGCCCTAGCTTCTCGAAAATGTCCAAAAGATCCACCATTGATAGCCAATGAGAAAGAGGTAGTGGTGATACACTCCATAATCCATCTAATAAAACCAACTGAGAAGTTCAATCCAAGGAGAGCCTTATGTAGAAATGCCCAATTCACCGAGTTGAAAGTTTTTTGTAGGTCGATCTTCATAATATAGTGCGGTGAGATGCGCTTGCAATCAGATTTCCGGAAAAGCTCCTGTACTAAATGAATATTATCAATAATAAGTCTACCTACACAAAAGCGGCTTGAGACGGGTGAAGAAGGTGGCCTAAGATGTCAGAAAGTCGTCCTGCCAATTTTAGAGATAACTTTATAGAATACTGTACAATAGGAAATGAGGCAATAATCAATCACCTTACTAGCATGGGCGGACTTGGGGACGAGGGCTATAAGTGTACGATTCCATTGGTGAAATAGTCTTCCATGGTGAAAGAATTCCATGATGGCAGCAATAAAATATGCGCTTACTATATTCCATGTATGCTTGAAGAACTATGACCCATAGCTATCTGAACCGGGTGCCCGTTGATCCCCAATGTCGAATAAAGCATCCTTGATTTCCTCAGCAGTAGGTAAGCGGGTAAGCTGCTCAATTTGATCTGGAATGATGGTCCAGCCAGATTGGAATAGCTGCTGTGAGAGAGGTTGCCAGCTGGATGTTGTGCCAAGTTGGGTTTGGAAATGCATTTTGAAAATCTGCACCATCTCTTCAAATGATGTAGTTAGATCCCCATCCAGTTTTTCTACTGCTGTGATTTCATTTTGGCGGTTGTTGTGCTTGACAAGGGAGTGAAAATAGGCTGAGTTTCGGTCCACTTGTTTGAAATAGCCCACTTTGGCATGCTGCATGTTAAAGCTATGTTCTGCTGTGCTTAACTGGGCTGCATTCTGCTGTAAGAGCTTGTAGCCATCCGCCATGTGACTGGTGTCCAAACCTGCAGCTTGTGCGTCTTCCAACTGTTGACGAGCAGCTGCTGCCCTTGCCGAGATCTGCTGGAAATGAGCAGTGTTGAGTTGCTTCAGATCAAGTTTTAAGAGGCTGAGAACTTGCCGGAACTTGTATTGGGCAGTGCCAGATGAAATTGCTGTTTATAGGCTGACCATTTGCTTTCAACGAGCGGCAAATGTGGTAGGCTTGGCCCACATATTAAATAACTTGAAAGGTTTGGGAATGTGAGTGCCACCATCCAAAACTGACACTAAACACGTTGAATGGTCAGAGAGTCAGCCCGGAGGAGTGAATTTGGCGTAGCTATGTAGATCGGCTTCAAACCAAGCCTTGTTGATAAGTGCACAATCCAATTTGCTACAGATATGATCATTAGTCCAAGTAAATTGGCAACCCGTATATGTTAAATCATCCATGCCCGTGGAGGTCACAAAATTCTAGAAATCTGCAATACAATATTGTGTGACCGGTTGCCCTCCTTACTTGTTTTCGGACGATAAGTAAGAGTTGAAATCCCCCAAAACTAATCATGGCAACACCATATCAGTTGTAAGACGCAACAAACTTTCCCATAACGGTTCCCTACTGATCAAGGACAACTTTCCATAGACAAAAGTGATAGCGAACAGCTTGTGTGAAATCCTGCAGGTCTCCAAGCAGTGCACGAACTGTTCATCCCATTCTTGGATTACTAGATCAACCTTTTGGTTGTCCCATAACAATAGTATCTGACTCTGGCCCCCCGTAATACTATGTTGTGCCAGCTGAAGTTGCTGGAAATTCTTCGATTGAAAGTTATGGTAACCGGTAGTCGTAAGTTTCGTCTCCAATACTCCCAAAACTTGTGGAAGAGGGTCTCCACCCCTTTCTGCTTGAGGCCCCTATTGAGGCCTTGTATATTCCATGAGCCTAGCTTCATAACCCCTGAGACGGCCAGTGTTGTTGATCTTCTTTTTCCCCTTAGTTGCAGTCACAATGTCTAAGAACTGAGTAGTTTTCCCCAGCCCTCGAGGCATGCTAGTCCCTGCTTTGTGTTGTCCACCAACACATGATGTCGTTACTGATTCTTTGGGGATGTCCACACAAGGATGAGCTACTGAATAGGGCTGTTGAGTCCAGGTGGTGCAGGTAAAGCAGTGACTCCTTTGTCTTTTTTGATGTTTTCTTTCTTGTGTACATCGTCCATTCTGCCTCTCCTTCATCCTCAATGATCTGAGCACTCGAGACATTCAATTGTTGTGTTAAACTAGTGTCCAAGCCACTATGAGGTTATGCTGGAGATGTGTCCACAGGGGCAGGTTCACAAGGCTCAGCTTCTGTTTGGCGTTCAATCTGTTCTGTCCCTTGTGGTTGTGTAGGAATTGGATCTGTGGCTATTGTCTGCTTGGTGTGCTCAAGATCTGCTTGTTGTTGCTGACCATTAGAGAGCACCACCTCTAGTATATGCTGTGAAGAAGCTGTTTGCTGCAGGTGGCCAGCAGAGGAGGGCACTCCTTGCTCATGCGGTGCAGTATCAATTTGTGATTGCTGAACATGCTGAGCAACACAGTGGGCAGGTTGGGGGCAGCAGAAGCTTTGCATTGAGGAGTGTAATGACCCATTCTCCTACAACTGAAACAAAATTTAAAATGTGATTCAAAGTGTAGGGGGAGGTCTACCTTGGTGCCGTCGGGGAGTGTAGCAGGAATTGCCGGCTGTTCCATGGTGATATCAACCTCCACCAATACTCTCGCAAAGATGATATGACCTCGTTGTTTTTCCATTTGGTTCATGTATAATTGTTGGCCAATCTTGGAGGCCAGTTTGCTTAAAGCGCGGATGGTCCAATACTCTAGCGGTAGATTTGAGATTTGCATCCAAACTAGTAGTCGTTGTAGCTCCTCGTGTTGAAAAAAGAAACCCGTGGGCAGAATTTTAAATGCAATGGACAACTATATGCGACGTATGGACTTCCTCTCAAAATTCGATTAGAATTAGACGCGTTATTAAACTTGAATAACAACCACATTGTCTTGTGTACTTGAATATCATAATGCACCTTCCAGCAATTGGCAATGACTTTGATCATTGACCAACTAGAGAAACATCCAACAAACCGTTCCACCAAACATGCACCCATGGCAGTCTCAATGGTGTCCACATCTTACTCCTCCAATGCAACATGGTCTTTGACCTGTGTCTCAAATCGCAGAGTAGTGTCCTGCGAGAAGAGGCGGTTGGCAGTGAAGAGATCAGTCCATCGCCGCTTGTCCCTACCTCCCTCAAATTGTGCCATCGTACGAATGCCCGTTTGCTGGTGCTGGTTGACCTTGAGGCTCATTGGAAGGGGGCTGAGCAGGGGAGGGGATAGAGGTTGCCGAGGTTGATGGTTGCTGCTTGGGTCTCCAATTGATAGTGCTAGATTCTGCTGGTTGCACATGCTACTCACCTGGATCTTCACCCTTGGATGTTGCCGTTTGATCAAGCTGTGTAGATCTGTTGGCTCTATTTTGTTGTTTCCTTCTTACCATGGTTTAAGTGGTTCAAGTGGAGTAGTAGAAGACTAGAACCTAGTGAATGTTGGTGTCCCGGTTAGTTTTGATGTGACCAACCAGGTTAAGTTAGGTCTTGTGTTGTTCTAATCCCTTTGCTAAGTGTGCAGGAACTTAGGTACGGAGGAAGTCGAGCGTAAAACGTAGCAAACAAGAAGGGTTGCGCGGGGAAATGAGCCGACGGGCTCGGTGCAATCTGAGGGACGCGGAAGCTACGGAAGAGTATGCCGGTGGAGCGAGAAGGACGTGTGTGAAGTCCGAGGGACGAGAAGCCGGGAGGAATCACGCTCGAGGGGCAAAAGGTCGGAGTCGGGTTCAGGTGAGCCTAACTCCGGTTGGCGAGAAATCATCCAACCGAAAATTCTATAAAAAGTTAACAAAAGTCAAACTGTTGACTTTGACCATTGACTTTGACCAGAGAAGAAGACTTAGACTTGGACCGTTTGGACGCGGCGGTTGAAAAAAAAGAAGAAGAAGAAAAAAAAGATTTATATTTTATAATATAAAAGATAAATACTTATTTTTTTTATTAAGGATAATTCTTTTTATCTTTTATTTAAGATAAAGTTCTTATTTACTCAACGGCTACGATCAAACCTATCTCTGATCAACGGTTAAGATCGCATCAACGAATCAACGATCAAGAGAAAGTTCATCTACGATCTACGATCAACGATCTAGATCTATTCTCTTGGGCTATAAATAGACTTAGAGTTTTAGAGTTAAATGATCAATTACTTTTGTCATTCTCTCTAAGTCTCTCTGCTATAATTGTAAAGGCTTCTCCGCCTCAAGGAGTTTTTGTTTGAGCGTCAATTGCCTTGGAAGCAACGACCGAGTTGCAACCAAGTTTTTTTAAAAAACAAAGTGTCTATCCTGCAACCTTGCTTAATCGTCTATTCACCCCCTCTAGCGGTCCAACCCTATCCAACAGGAGCCACGAGGGGGTAGGTAGAGGCCACCGCAGTTTTTTGTTTTTTTGAAATAAATTACTAATATTTTAATATATATATTTTAAAATTAATAATTAATTGTTAAATATTTAAAATGTGGCCCCCCTCTCGTGGAAACCTGCCTCCGCCCCTGACCAAGTATAACTTCGATTGTGAAGAGTGACAAATTCAATATGGATCAATGTCCAAAAAATGACTTTGAAAGGGAACAAATGAAAAACATTCCTTATGCCTCTGTTGTCGGAAGCTTGATGTATGCTCAGGTTTGCACTAGACCTGACATTGCATTTCTTGTTGGCATATTGGAAAGATATCAGAGTAATCTGGGTATAGAGCGATGGAAAGCTGCAAAGAAAGTAATGAGATACCTTCAAGGGACTAAAGACTATATGTTTGTATTTAGACAAGCTGAGAATTTGAAAATGATTGACTACTCTAATTCAGATTATGTCGGCTACATTGATTCATGAAAATCAACTTTAGGATATATTTGTATGCTATTCGGTGGAGCCATGTCTTGGAGAAGTGCAAAGCAGACGTTGACTGTCACTTCCACTATAAAGGCTGAGTTTGTATCCTATTTTAAGGCGACCTCACATGGTGTTTGGATGAAGAGTTCCATTTCAGAGCTTAGAATTGTGGATTCTATTTCTACACCATTGAGGATATTTTGTAACAATTCAATTGTTGTCTTTATAGCTAAGAATAATAAAAGTGAGAGTCGAACTAAATATATCGACATTAAGCATCTAGTTATAAAATAATATGTTAGAGATAAGACAACGGTTATTGAATATTATCATTGAATTGATGATAGATGATCCTTTGACTAAAGACATGCCACCGTTGAAATTTAAGGATCATATAGAGAGAATGAAACTTGGTTCACTTATGTAATTTTTATTGTAAGAATAATTTGGTTATCAATGAAACTCAATTATGATATTTTCTTGT
>JBBMKF010000001.1:2164984-2183244 GCA_037834155.1 Curcuma caesia | reverse complement strand
ACTTGATACACAGCCGTTGGGAATTCAAGCTTTAGTTGATTCCCTATATGCTAAACTTAATCAAACTTTTATCAAAAACTCTATGCCTAGCTAGCTATATATTATAATATCAATCAACAGTCTCCACTAAGTGTAATGACTAATATAATTCATGAACTACCTAATCCAAATTAGGGACCAGCCTTTCTAGCTCCTCCATGTGACCAACACTGTATGTTCAAAAGCTTTCGCATTTGAGGGGACCTGGCTGCAAATCCCTCGCATTAATTAATTAATCGATTGATTTCGATTGAGTTAACTAAACCGCAGCGAGCATCTTAGGGCTCTTTTTAAGTCACTGACAATATATTCTCTCCTCTGACAATACAGATAACTGTCATTTATTCGCTAATATATACAAATCAAATGGTTAATCTCGATTTACTTGTCTTGCCTTTGGACAAGTGTCTCAATTATGTGATTTCTTAGATGAATATTAGCTTTTTTTAACGCAAATTAAATTTTAATGACGCTCGAAGTGTCTTATACATAGAGGTGCCATGTCATTGAAAAAATTGTAATTTTTTTATTTGATTAATAAAAGTTTATTGTCTCCTTTAATTAATTGCTACTCCTTCCATTTTTCTACTTCCTTCTGTCTTCTTCTCCATCCTTTCTCACTGTATCAAACTAGACATACCCATGAATTGTGCTGTCTAACTTTTAATTCTTAACTTAGATGAGTTAATTATATGGACCATAACTACCATATTTTTGGAGAATTTTTATTACCTATAATATAATTTAATAACAGGTGAAAAAAATTGTTACCATGTAAATATAATTTTATAATATTAACAATATAACTTTGTAATATCTATGATACAATTTAATAATAACTTCTAACATATTTCAATTACATCTAAGAAATAATTTTGTAAGATTTTAAAATAATTAATGGCATTCGAGATATAATTTGGCAGCACTTATAGAACCACTATAAGCTAAGATTCATGCATAATTTCACTTTAAAATTATGTGTGATTAAAGTGATACATATAATCATGTATGGAATGGTCTTCACCTTAGTTTTAATCGAAAAAAATGAGATAGCATAGGCATGAATGCCATCTATGATTTTTATATAAATCTTAATGGACTATTTTGTGCTAACAATTCTATGATGTTGCCAAATTATATGAACTATCAAATTATATAATATATACTACAAAATTATATCCCTGCTAAGTTATTATGGATAAATATGATTAAATTATATTATAAGTATTATCAAAATATTTTTTAAGTGCTACTAAATTATATTTTTAAGTATTACTAAGTTGTAATACATGTATTGTTAAATTATATATTAAATGCTACTAAACTATATATCATATGTGCTATTAAATTTTATTATATATAGACACAATACAATTACTTTTTAAAAAATATAATTTTAGATGCTATAAACATTTTAAATTATTTGTTGTCAACTTTAATTCTACTATAAAATTATGATATAAATATACTTTAATGTATACTAAAGAGTAAACTAAATAAGATTCAAATCTTAAAATGCGATGATTGGGATATTTTGAGTTTCTTAATGGTTATATAATATCATTAATATGTTATTGGCAAGAAAAGCCACATATGAGAGCATCAATATTAAACATGCGAGAGTGACATAGGACAGACATAGGAGTAGTCGTTGAGTTTGAATAAATTATATTTTTCATTTTAGTATCGGAATGAGGTGCTCTTCGCACCAAATCTAAACTCATTCAAATATCTACATTCATTACCAGTGGAACCCGTAACAGAATAGTTTCGAGTTCAAGAAACATTATTTAAGATCTTTTGGCTCCTGATATTTTTATTATTATTATTTTATCATTTTTAATTTTAGGATTGAAGGATATTTCTACCTTATGCAAGTTAAGATTTTGGTCTATTTGAATGTATGTTTAATTGTTTTCGGATGGACACAACAGTTTCTGTTAATTTGTTGATTTGTCATGTTTTATTTTCTTTATAATTCCTCTTTGAACTTACGTTTTAGAATAATCGTTGTTTTATTCGTCGTCAGTTGATGTCAGAGTCATACCCAATTTGCCAAAAATATTTTAAATAATCAAACAAACTTAATTAAAACTCAATAATATTTAAATGACCTAAAGTGTAAGGCAAGTTCAAACCTAACTAAGCTCATAAAAAAACTCTAAGTCAATATCAAACAATTACTTTAATCCAATTTTTAGATATTATATTCCATTTTTCAATTTTTATTATTAATTGATTTAAATGAATAAAGTATCCTAAATATTATTTTTGATTTAGAAAAATATACGACTTCCTTTCTAATTCGCACTGAGTAAACATAGAACTATATATCCAAAAAACATTTATAATCAACCTTCAAAAAGTACTTTACCATTATATTACCATCGTAGTGGTTTAATAATATTGCTAGTTGTTAGTAGTTAAATAATATATTAAATTGTCATGTCTTCAACTTATCTAACTCATGATTTGCATCACCACTCCAATCAACTATAGCATTCTATTTTTTTAAATTTATACTAAATAAACCCCTTACAAACTCTTATGAAAATTTATATAAAACATTTTCGGGGCAGTTATAAATATTAATTAATTAATTAATTTAAAGATAATGTAGATTGGTTGTAGGATAAATTGACAACATGACTTGCCTATAGAAATAAATGACATAATAAATTTGTTACAGATTTAAAAAGTTTGCAATGTTTTTATTGGTTTTATGAGTTCACTGGTGGTTTCTTAGATATACGTTTATAATTTACATAGTTAATTTATGTATATTCACAGTCGATCAATGTTAAATGTGCAAATTCATAATGGTTTTATGTAAAAATGACTCTCCGTTTAGGATTGAGTATTCGATTAAAATTGAATCGAATTGAACTAAATTAATTAGAATTGAACTGAATTGAAATTTTTTGAACTAACTGAACCGATTAAATTTTTAAATAAAAATCAAATAAATCGAACCGATAAAATATTGATTAATTTAATTTTCGATCAAATTAATCAAAATAATAAAATATTATAAAAATTTTATCAATTAATTAGAAATTTATAAATTTATGAATTTATAAATGATTTGTTATTTTAATTAATTTAATTTAATCAAATAAGAAATTTTTAAATCAATCGAATTAATAAATTTAAAAAAGTAATTAAAATTTAAAATAATTAAACTGAATTTTTAAATTTAATCGATTTAATTAAATTTTTGCTTACCGCGGTTAAGGCCAATAAATTTAGAATCCTAACTGGCCGCCGCTATATAAATAAATCTTGATTTATTTTCCCGCTCTGCATTTCGATACTTTCCCTCCACGCCCCACCTTTGCCCTAGTCGATCGTCTTCTCTTCTCCACCGCTGCGGTTCCATCCATGAGTTTTTGGCCGATGGAAGAAGGCTTCGAGGGCGATGTCTTCCTACCGGACCAGTCTTCCTCTCCTCTCTCCAAGCACAAGCTTCGGCGCCTCAAGAAAGTATCCCTTTTCGCCCCTCTCAGCCCCCCTACCGATCCTGATCCCACTTTGCTGCCGGAAGTACCCTTGGAGACTCTGGAAACTACTGCGATGCTGGATTTTGGGGAGCCGGTCCTCGAATCAGATGGAATCGGGACGGAGATAGTCCCGGAACTGGAGTTCGATCCCTTGTTCCCGGATCTGGATCAACTGCAGGCAAAAAATACAGATATTGGAAGAGAAGAAGAAGAGTTTTTCCGGGGAGGGGACAGTGGTTGCGCTGCAGCAGACGAGATACATGATGGAATCGAGAATGTAAAATCTGCGAAGAAAAAATTGATTTTGGAGGGAGAAGGTGAGGCTACGAAGAAGAAGAATAAAAAGCGAAAATCCAGCGAGAAGCCCAAAGAATCATTGCGGAAGCAGAGAAAACTCGAAAAGGTAGGATAATTAATGTAATCCACACTTCAAATGTATGATACGTGGTTGATTTATTTTTATTTATCGTGACTCCCAGGAGCGACAGGCTCACTTGCTTCAAATTCACGCTGAATCACAACGTTTGCTCCGTGGTGTGTATTACATAACTGATTATTATTAGTTTTCTTTTCCTTTTCCTTTTGGTGTTGTCTCCTAGTTTTGTCCCGTTTCATAACTGCTTTGTCTTCTTATCTGCTTCCACAAACGAAACACCATGGCAGAAACCAGAGATGCTTCCTTCAAGCCTGCTCTGGTTGTCCAGAAGCCCATATCATCTGTTTTAGAGAAGATCAGGCTCAGAAAAATAGAGGTCTTCAAAAAGTGAGCATCAATTCACAAGCTTTCTCTAAATGTCTCTGTGACAAGTAAGCTTATTAGCTCAATATGCTGTTGCTGACAGATCTGTTGTTGCCAATCATTCCCAATCTATTGATGACATCACAAATTGCAAGGCTGATACCTACCATGATGGTGAAGCTACAATGCTTGAGAGTAAGAAAGATGACGATGCAGGTTTGGAAGAGGTAGTTCTCATACTTTTGTTAACAAATTGTTGATTCAAGGATTCATCATTATTTCAGTTAACTTAAACTGAAGGTTATATGAGTTTGGGATTTTGTAGAATCAAGTTCCACATGCTGAAGAACATCTTAATGCGGAAGGTGGAGGAGTCACAGCTCATGACAGATATGGTCTTTGTAATCAAGTACACTTTTTCTCTTTTGGCAGTCTCAAATTGTTGTATGATCTCAATATCACATCATCAAATTGTTACCAATATGCCACATTCATGCCTGACTTGAGAATTGTACCTGAAGCTATACTTAATAGCGACAACAATATTCATATAGGTGGTGTTGATATGATAATACCAAATGTATTACACTTATGCATTATACTTGCATACCTATGGAATAAATGCAACATACAAAATAATAGAAGTTCTTGTAGGACAAAACATTTTTTGTTCATACAGACAACAATAGCAAACAAATCAACAATCATGACTGCTCAAGCCTTCAAGGTCAGCCACAAGGGTTTCATCCGTGATTGAATTCTGTGTGAAGCTATATCACTATTAATATTCATATTTTAATTCATTTTAATTGTGTTAACTAGAGTTGTAACTAATTCTACTTATCTAATTATAAATTTATTGGCCATCTTTGAGCAAAGAAACTTATATATGTCACAAGTAGTACCTTAATTTTGTATGATTAAGCTTTGAAAATCTAATTACTTGGTTGACATCAGAAGTTAAATTACCCTGTTTTTCTTAAATGAAAATGCAGGTTTCTAATCTCAACTCTGATGTTGCAAATAATACTCTAGATGCTGATGAGGTTTGCTTTCTTTTTGAAATGTTTAATTAATATTACATCTAGTTACCCATCCTACACTTTTCCAATTTGTCATGAGTATTATAGTTGCTGGCTTACCTTTTTATTTTTTTATTTTAAAGGAGTTTAATGACTGTAATGAAGCTGAGAAAGACCACCAGATAGTCTATAATACAAAAGAAGCAATAAAAAGCACCTTGTCATTGTTGCCAACTTCATCCTCCGAGCTTGCACCTTTGGATATGTAAGTGAAATGACTTTTTTTGTTGATTGGCAATCAAGAGAAATTGATATGAAAAAGCTATGTTGAATAATTAATCAACAATAGAACTTGAACTGTGAGGTTCATTCAGCAACTTTTCTACGTGGTTACTTTTTGGATGTGGATAATTGGACAATTGTTTTGTCTGATAGTATATTATTGTGTTTAAATGTTTCTTTTAGTGAAGTGATCTTAAAGTTCAAGTGATATTCACAGCATTTTGCATGTTAATCAATGAATTTTGCAGCCATTGCCTCTTAAACTGGTATGTTGTAATTATTGTGTTAATTAAATCTGTTATCTCGAAAATGATTGAAATGAAGAAACACAATTCCAATTGTATCAGATAGATTGCATCATCTAGCAACAAGTTATGTTTCTGATTTTTCCCTGTCAATTTGGCACCAAGTTAAAAATGTATCAAATGGGATTGAGTAAATGCTGTCTTTTTGTATTATCCTAAAACATATTTCGTTTACATTTGCCTGAGATCTCTATATATGTTGAAGAAGAGATGATGATAAGATGAATACCCAATCAACACTTCTAAGGTTTAACTTTAAACATCATATTATTAGAGGAAGTTACATGCAAAGATTTACTAGACTGAGGCCTTGAATTTCAGATTAGAGCATTATACATGTTAAATGAAAACATTGAATTTGAGATTAAATCTTGCATTACCATTCCCTTTGGTGCATCCATGAACCCTTGATGTAGAAAACTTGCTGATGAAGTTTTTTTCACTATTTGATTGAGACAATTTTGCAACTTCTATTGAGAGTTTCTTTATGTTTTCTTGTTTTTTTGTTTTTTTTTCTGTTGATGACATCTTTTGTTTTATAGAACTTCTAAGATATCTAATACTTCACATTAGTTTTTTTAGCAAGTTTCACGTGCTCATAATCTGTAGAAATTGCTTGACAGTGTTGGTCCTTCTGCTTCAAAATCATTAGAAGGTGATGAAACTGTCAGCCTCCAACCTCACAAGGCTTTTAATGTGGACTCCTATTCTGACGGTGCACATGCCAAGGCCTTTCTTGATGATGAGGCTGAAGAAGAAGATGATAGTGACCATGATTTGATGAGGTTTCAAGAGAATGAAGAAGATGATGAAAGTGATGATAATGAAGAGCTAACTGATATGATTGCAACTGGTTTTGAAGAAGCACCAATTGATTGTGAAAGGCGCAATCAACTTCATCAGAAGTGGCTTGAGCAACAAGATACAACAGCAACAGACAATGTCATTCAGAGATTAAGATTTGGTAATAAACATAAAGAGCCAACTTTACTTCATGAAGAAGAAGCCAGTTTAGAACTTAGTGAAGAGTCTGAAGATGAAGAACCTTCAGATCTACATCCAACTAATTCCATTCATAAAAGCACAAAAATGGCTAAACAAATGATGGCAAAAATGTTTACTGAAGATCATGATGCTTATTTACCATCAGATGATGAAGAGTTAGAGCAAAGTTTTATTCGTCAACGTCTAATAGCACAGAATGTAATTTTCTAACAATTTCCCATATCTTAAATTCTACCATCTGATAACAGTTAAATCAAGATAGCTTAGCTTTTGAAGAAGCTTTTATAAGTTTTGTTATTAAGTCTCATATCTTATGGATATTTAACTAGACTTAATTTATCTAGTACATTGGTATTATTTTCCCCTAAACTCCAATGATTCTTACATGGACTTGTTTCCATATTCATGTTTAGTGTTCCGGTATTTATTGACTCCTACATGGGTATGCCCACACCTTATTTTATATAAGTTTCTGCACATGATCACTTGGAGTCAGAGTGTTGGTGTAAAAGAGTTGAATGTCCAACATAGGTATGGTGGGTTAGATGAAGAGTCTCAGTAACATAGTTGGTCAACCATGTTTGCTTTACCCCTTTTACGGCACATTAATTCCTTGTAAGATCAAAGTCATATCCTAGGGCCTTATTCTTTTTAGGAAAAATCATATTTAGTGCTTGCTGTCATGTTTATGGCACATATGTAGTGAGAGCTTTATTACCTGGTTTTCTAAACATATGGCATGAGGCTTCTGTTCCTGACTATCAGAAATAAAGTTGATCAAGCCTACATATGTCTTGCCCACATATGCTGCAAAACAATTAATGGATAATTGAATGTCTTGACTTTATTATTTCATTAATTTTGTTCTTAAAATTCCTAGTGGAGTTGCTATTAGCATGCTGCAAATTATTTATTAATAAGAAAACTTCCAACATGAACAGAAGGAACCTGCACTTGATTCCCTCATAGATGTTGAGCATTCCAGAGAGATTTTTGGTCTTATCAAGAACATGAATGCTGCTCCTGAAACAAAAAAAAGAGCAAAACCAACATGTATGTATAGAAATTACCTTTTTGGCTTTTGTATTCAGAGTTTTTATGTGATTACTTTTATGCACCAATTTTGTTTTTTTAATGCTTTCACTCGCGCTTGCAGCTCACTTTGGTTTGCTTCTGACAGAAAGCAGCAACAGTTCTTCCAAGGTGCGATGTGATTATTTTGCAGTAGATCTTGAGCTTTTGATATTCATATTTGTGTCATGACTCTTTGGTAAACTGTAGGCAAATTAAGCTTTTGTTCACAAATAATTTCAAGTTCGCTAGCACCCATTGTCAGTTTCCTATACGTTCAAAAGTATAAAAGGTCGATTTTAAGGAATAACACTGACACTTGATTGTAAGATTTGCTAAATTTGAAGGTCTGCTATTGATTATCCATCATGCTGCATTATTAGCATAATGCCAACTTAAACTTTGGGTAACAACAAAAATAAGCTTAGTCTCAACTTTGAGGTTTGCTTGGAAGATCTATTTTGCAATTGAAATCTATGTTAGGCTTAAGGTTATACCTCTGGTAATTACAACAACAATAACAACCAAGCCTTATCCCATTAGGTGGGGTCAGCTATACCTCTGGTAATTATCATATCTTTAAATCACTTCCTTTTCTATCTCTTCCACTTATGTATAGAAGTCTAATCAATTCAATTTGCGTAGTTATAGAACCTATTAATTGTCTTTGAACATATCAATACTATTTTAACATAATTTTCCCAAACCTTAACTTATAATGCTGTAATTTTTGTAATTTAAAAGAACTTTGTTTTACACATCAGGGACCACACTTGACATACCATATTCAGGAAATTAGGAGAATTAGCAAGTGGTATTCGCATATTCAGCATCTTTTGGCCATGCATGTAGGATTTTATAATTTCATTCAAGTTATCATTATCCTATCAGATCTAGTGTTAATTTTGCTAGCACATGAGTGATAAATGCTAACCCTAGTTGATTTGCTAAATCTACAAGCCCGATTTTCTTTGCAATATGCTAATTTCGGTCAGTGGTTTTTATCATGCAGTCTTCTTTTCTTGGTCGAAGTACAAGTTCTTCAATGCAATATTCACATAAGCAAAGTTTGTCTATTGCCCGGGCATTCATTTTTGGTCGTGATGACAGTAATAGCCGGAGTAGTCTTCCAGCGCCCGAAAACTTTCAAGAAGAGGTATGCTAATTTTTCTTCTTCTTTCTGCTCAGAGAAACAACATATGGTTGCAGCTTGTGCACATATTGGAATCTGAGACGTGATTCATGATCTAAATATGTAGATCATCTGGATGGCTAAATTCCTTATGAACTTCAATTATACATAATTGCAATGGCTCAAAATTTAGTAACTGGAAACTGGTTGAATTTTCTTTAATTTTAGGGGAGTTGCTTGTGAGGATTTTTTTTGTGGTAAGTTGCCTGTTAATATGCAGATGGACAATCGATCTTGGTACATTTTATGAGACATCCTTAATTTCTCTGCTTTACGAGTCCTTTTTTTATATCTCTGTAAAACTTTGGTGCATTTCATTGGAACACAAGAAAGTTGTCAGTGAAGACTATTGGAATCATAGTGTCAGTACAACTTTGAAGTCCATATAGGAAGAACTCAAAAGATCGGTTTGTTTATCAATGTTTTCAAGCATTAATAAAATTCATAGACAAACAAATGATGCAATTTGCAGAACTTGGCAGTACAAAACAATTGTCTTTAAGAAATCCAATTAGTTGCAAAATTTACCTATGTTATAGAGTTAGAAAGAATACAGGAGGTGTTGCTTTCCTTTATTGTTAAAGCCTGCGAATGACAATTGCACAAGATACAGATGTGTGAATGATATTTGTAGCTGTGCTGTTTAGTTGCTTGCAAATGAAATTATGATCTGAGATCATAATTGTTTAAATGATTACAAATCCAGGTGTATTATTAATAGTTGAAGTACATGAGACAGTCATTTTTATATGAGACCTTCAGATATCTGATATTGGACATGTTTGTCTTTTCATAGTTACTTTTAAAATAAATTTTGCATGTCAATGAATCACTTATTTTAAGATAAGTAAAAAGGGTTTACAATTTTTTTCATTAGTTATTTTGTATCTTGACAACAATAAAAATCAAAAGCAAATTTTCATTATTACGTGATTGTTAATTTTTATAATTCATTCAGTAAAGATAACCGTGATAATGCCTCACATTGATGATGTAGTTTACATAAACTTATTTAGGACTTTATGTATAATATATTATTTTTCAATTTGCAAAAAGATATTGACATTAGATGAAATCTATGATCCTCTATTTTATTTTCCTTTTTCTTTCTATATTTTTAATGTATTTTGTGTTACTTCCAAGTAGCTAATGTGATTTGCAATCTTTACATGTGGCAATACCATTTGTAGCTTTTTAGGCACTGCAAATCCATTTATAGCCAAATACTTGAATACATGAAATTATTGATTTGTTGTAAATGCTTTTTACAACTTTTTTAAAGACAATAAACAATCATTTAATGTAACCAAAGCTTTGCCTAATTATTCCCTTTAGTATTTCTTGTCAGTTGAATATGCAGTCTCATGACTTATGTTTCAAAGAAACGATGCTAAGTTTCTAACCTCTAATCTTGTCATTTCTGGAATTAAAATATCTCAGTTGAAAAATTAATGAAGCATGATCAAAATGTGTAGTTTCTGAAAGGAATCTGTTGGCAGTGGAATGCAAGTTTCTGAATCCCATTGCGTATGGACAGGATGACACTACATGATGCTAGGGGAAAAAGGGTAAATGATGCATATGATTACTTAAAGATTTACCACTAGGATTGATCTGGTTTACAAATCTTACAATGGGATGTCGGTGACTCACCATTAGACTTGCTTAGCCATGCCCATGCACAATAGGAATGTTATATCATTTCTCTTAAAGAGTACATATATAGTTGATATCTTGCATTAGCTGGTCAAATGAAGTGTGTAAATCATGCATCAAAATATTGTTTGTTTTGGGATCAATCTCAACTTTTTTTTTTCAACTGAACCAAATTTGTGGTCTGAAACTATGATATGGTATACAAAATTTGCAGTATGCAAACTAACATTCTGGTCTATGATTATACTCTGCAGAATCAGCTGGAGAATAAGAATAAGAAACCTTCTGCAAAGTTCAGTGGCCCGCAAATGAAATCAAATGCCTCTAAAACAAAGACTGAATCTAACACAAATTCAAGTTCTTTGTTTCAAATCCTGCAACAGTCAACTATGAACTTCGACAAACAATTGGAGAGCAAGATGAAGGGCAACAATACAACCGAAACCAAAGCGGCCCACCCATTTTCAGCTTTCAAAATTCAGAGGAAGTTCTCTAAAGTCACACAGGAAATTCATAGATCCCAAGGATGAAGTGACCTTGTTTAGTCTATCAGTCAAGTCACCCTATTGTATTTGCATGAATGTGATCTGAAGCCGTTTCAGTCTTTATAATGCATAGGCTGCTTGATAAGAGTCTCCCGTACAATGACCGGCAATTTCTTTTACCAAAGTAAAGGTACATAAAGAAAATATACACTGGAGTTTCGGGGACTCTGAACTGGCACCGCAGAATGGGCATTCTTGGATTTGCTCATTTGTTTATTGTGTTGACTGTGAGTCTGTGACTAGTTCGACCTTGTTCCCGGTTGTGTTAGGTGGAATGCATTTAATATCGGGTGTGTTTTCTAATTAGAGGCATTTCAAATTTTGGGTTAAACAAATCATCTGAATAATTGGTACTATCTTGAATGATCGCAGTTTGGCTAAGTTAATAGTACGTTTTTCTCATGCTTGTGAAACTATTTATTGGATCAGAATTCCCTTAGTCAAATTTTCACTTTGCCATGCAACGAGTTGAAAGGAGTCCATGACTGCTGGAGTTTGAGATTTCGTTAAGCAAGCGAGTTCAAGGAAGACAATTTCCTGGGGTCTACTATCTTCAGCATCAATAGGAATCAAGGAAGTGCGGTTCTATAAATCTATGTGCGATCACTCTTGGAGACAATGAGCCTGGTCGACATGAAACACGTGTACCAATTTGCAAACACGTGTACCAATTTGCGCTGGATTATCATCATCCAGCGCATAAAGTTGTCCTAGAGTAGATTATTATAATCTCCTATCCAATTTGCTCCTACCCTCTCCTTTGATTTGGTCTAAGCTAGTTCCTTCAAATGTATTTGATTATTTTCCAACCTACCTCACAACATTTTATGAGTAAATAGCTTATCCTAATCTATCTAATACATACAATTTACAAGCACAAAAAATTAAATATTTAACTTAATTTCCAAAGACACTCCATATGGTACTTGATAGCTTATCCTAATATTTTTGTGAAGCCATTCTCTTCCTTCACGTGTGAGGTATTTATATAATAATTAAAAAATAAAATGAATATTTTAGGTAAAGAATATTTTAATAGTAAAATTAAACTCCGAGAGGTGAAATCTTCAAAAGTTTTTTTCCGACGACATAGTACAGTAGACGCATGTTCATTCATGTTGATATAATAGTCAAGATCGATTTTAGAAGGTCATGATCTGAAATCGATTCCGTCGTACTTCTAATCCTATGTATCTAAATGAACTTTCCTTACATCTATGAAACTGACTCTAAAAAGACAATTGAGGTAATGAATCTATTTTTTTTTTTAAAAAAAGTCTTCATTTTGATTAAGGAACTTTGAATGAATAGACACTCGTGGAAAAAGAATAGATGTCTCTTTTATTTGCATTCATTATTTTTTTTCTTCAGGTTTTTAATGCTTCAGGAAACAAATTCAATCACGATTTACAATTCAAATCTAGTTATTTATTGTGTTGTACCGGATACTTTTTTTTAATGTTTTTTTATGGGGATATGAATGAATTATCTGTTTGAAAATTTTATTTCTATTCATTCAGTAAACATAAACTATATAAAAATCAAACAAATTTCTTCATAAAATGTCTCATAAATCCTGTTATGAATTAAATGGCCAACCAATACACTTCTTCCTATGCTGGTAACGCATTGTCCATTCTCACATAATTACGAAGCCACTTTTTAGCTTTATCTGATCTGATCCAATACACTATTTTGGCAGCCTCTACTGACAATGAATTGTTCAGTCTCACGCAATCCGCGCCTCCTGGACGATGCACGTTAATACACTTTAATCATTATAGAAAATGTTTTTATTTCAATAAAAGGATAATTAAATTATAAATATCTTTGTTCATATCCATAAGATGCAAGTTAAAAGTAATTAACCATAATATGATATACTTATTTATTTATAGTATGGGTTATTTTGATAATGACATATACCTTTATTTTTAGTTGTCGTGATTATATTCGTTTCTTTACCAGTAGTTTATTTAGTCATATTAAAGATTTTAATCTATTTTTTAATGAATAACATTTTAGAATTACTTAGAATAATTAATGTATAAATGTATATTAATCCCGTGCGTCAGGTATGCAGTTCCAATCTTGCAATAGTAAAGTTGCTGGAGAGTGATACGCATTCTATATGTGCTGTCTATTTTCAGGTTTTGACAAAATTAAAATACTTCTTTATTTTAAATAATTAGTACAGAATATCCAGGCCACGCACGATTAAATGCTACGTCGATCCAAATATTAAATTGCAACTGTATTTGCGATTTATTTTCTGCAATCTTCTTCTTCTTCCTCCTCCTCCATGGTGTCACGGATGCTTCTTCCCCTCGTCTCCGGCAAACAAACAGTCGCCAGCCCACAGAACGCAATCACCAACCCGAACACGCCGAACGACACGAAGCTCCACCTCCTCCCCACCGCCACCAGCATCGGCGCGATCGCACCGCCGAGGACGATCGCCAGCCTTATCAACGACATCGCCGACCCCCTCACGCAAGTTGGGAACAGCTCCACGCAGTAGATCAGCATCACGTCGAACGCCGTGCACACGCTGAAGAAGGACGCCACCTCTGCGGCCGTCCGCCACGCCTTCGTCCCCAAGAACACGCACGCGATGTTCAACGCCCCGCACGCCGCCGTGAACCCTAGCACCGACAGCCTCCGGTCGGTTACTCCGACGATGAACAAAGCGGCCAGAGCGGAGGGCACCTCCGCCAACGCGTTGAGCGCGGTGCTGAGATAGATGTCCGTCCCCAAGTTGCCGGCGTTCAGCGGCATGCCGGTGTACACCATGCCGATGCCGAAGCTGGCGATCATCGATGCGATCAGCCGCTGGGAGGCCCATTTTCTATTCCAAATGATTTTGATCGTCGAGAAGTTTGAGCTGCTCTTGCTCGCAGCGGCATCGATTTTGTTGGCGCCCTGAACCGAGAGCCATCGCGGGGATTCTTTGATGAAGAAGCAGAGTAAAACAGAGTAGCACGCGCAAGGAACAGAGGTCCACAAGTAGAGTGTCCTCCAAGATGACCCGAGGTTGACGTAGGCGATCGCCGGCAAAGACAGGAATCCCAAAGTGAAAAACAAGAAGCCGACGATGCTAACCTTGTCGCGCCACCGACCGGATACGGTCTCCGAAATGAGGACTAGCGCGGTGCTTGAGACGGTGGACCTGCCACAGCCGCAGAGGAATCTGAGCGCAGAATAGGTCCACACGTCGGGAGCGAGCGCGGTGAGGACGCCGGCGAGTGACATAGTCAGGCAGGAGAGTAAAAGCATATTCTTGCGGCCGAGCGCAGAGTCAGAGAGCGTGGCGAGGAGGATGCCCCCGGCAAGGCTTCCGGCGAAGAAGGCCGAGGCGGGAAGGCCCACGACGGTCGGACTCGCGCACTCGAGGGCCCATTCGGAGATCACCGATGCGTGCGCTGGGAAGTCCCAGGCCCACGACCCGGGAGGGAGGCCGCACGGGGTGGACGCAGATAAGCAGGAGGAGGCACCGCTGCTATCCCCGCTGGTGCAGTGCCATGCAGGGTCGGCATCGGTGAAGATGTTGACGAAGGTTAGCTGCGCGTCGAAGGTCCACGCGAGGGAGACGAAGAGCAAGTTGATGAGCTGGGATATGAGGTTGTCGCTGCTGCCATCGAGGTGATCAGAGGAGAAAGACAAAGGTGGCTCTTTTAGATCTCCGTTATGGATCTCGTCGGAGTTGATGGGAAGAAGCGGTTTGGTGTTGACCATAGCGTTTCACGATGGGGGAGGTAGCGCAGGTTGAGCACGAAAGTTGGTATGAAGCCAAATTAATAAATAGGCCAAAAATATCTAATTTTAAGAATTATTTTAGATTAAAAAAAAATATCCCATTGGAAGATTTTTTTCATTCTCATGGTTTGTGTACACGAGATAATTGTTATGTCCTCTTTATAATAGTTAATTATAATTTTTAGATATACTATTTTATAGATGATCATAAGACTAATCGTAAGAGATTGTTAAATGATAAATTTCACCTTTACTTTAGTGTATAAGATAACTGTTCTTAAATTTAACAACATGCGTATCACGAGGATTCCGTCCAAATTTAATATGTATCTGTCAATAGCCTCAGAGAATTTTACTTTAATCCTCTTTACCATTGGGGTTGGATAGAAAATGGAAAAGGTTGAAAAGTGGGAAAAAAATATCAGTTATGAAAAAGGTGTTGAACAATCTTACTCATTTAAGTTTGTTATCGAAGATAAATAAAAAATTGCTAGATTAAAAATTACTTAAATTTATATTTTAGACGTATTTGGCATGTCAAGATGAGTTTAATTTGCTACCGGCTAGGTTAGATAGGTCGAGTTGCCAGAGAAGGCTTAGCTGTTTGATATG
This sequence comes from Curcuma caesia, assembly GCA_037834155.1. NCBI lineage: Eukaryota > Viridiplantae > Streptophyta > Magnoliopsida > Zingiberales > Zingiberaceae > Curcuma > Curcuma caesia. The sequence goes on along the minus strand of JBBMKF010000001.1, from coordinate 2,167,520 downwards.
ATCGAGTTGTTAGGAAGGCTAAGTTGTTAGGGAAGGTCGAGCTGCTAGGAAGACTCAGGGGAAGTCAAACTACTAGGAAAGTTGAGCTGTTAGGGAAACTTGAGTTGTCTAAGATGGCCAAGTTGACAGGGAAGGTGAGTTACTTCGAAAGGTCAAGCTATCTAGAAAGGTCGAACTGTTAAATTGGATGAGTTATTTGTTAGAGAAGACTCAATTGTCTAGTATGACTATGTTGTCAAGAAGGCCAAGTTGTTAGAGAAGACCAAGCTGATAAGAAGGTTGAGCTATCAAGAAGGTCAAGTTACTAAGAAAGTTGAGTTGCCAAGAAAAATCAAGCTACCTAGAAAGATTGAATTGGTTAAAAAGGTCAAGCTACCTAGGAAGGCTGAATTGCAAGTTGAATGAGCTGTTGAGTTATCGAGTGGAGGCCAAGTAGAGAGCTTCTGAACTGTCGAGCAAGGAGGTTGTACAAGAAAAATAGTCTAAGTGACAAAATATTAGTTGGTTTGTTTAAATAATTTTTGCTACGACCAATGTGAGCATGCACAAGTCAAACTTATACATGAGTCAATTGAATTTAGTGTAATCAAGTTACATTCCTCCCTTTGCTAGGGTACACATGAGAGAGTGTCTGTTCACAACATTAAAAGTTATGATTCAATATAAATCAATTTTAATATTATTAAACTTCTTAATGTAAAATTAAAGTCTCATACACGTTAGAATCCAAATCAATCTCAATGTCATAAAACTTTAAATGTGAGACTAAACTTCCATAAACATTATATTAGAATCGAATTTTTATTTTTCATTTTTCAATTTGAAGGAAGAAAAGAAAGGAAGCAAAATAGAAAGAGAAAAGGAAAAAATTAGGTAAAAAAAAGATGACTTTTATTATCTTTAAATCAGTATTTCTTTTAAAAAATATATCAAAACACTACCCTATTATATTTTTATTACGAAAATATACTTGTTCCTATCATAATGTCTTAATCCAAAACTGTTATAACATGTAGCATCTAATTATAATATGTCATGATTTATTTAAAATTATTATAATATGAAACAATTTAATTAAAATTTATTACAGTAGTTGTGACTAAAGCGACTACACATATAGTAACGTATGTAATAGTTTGTAGAATATTAAAGTGAATTTAACAGTGGAAATAATTTTGTCCAAATAAAAAAAAGAATATTTTACTAGAGCAATACTTTATATGTAGTAATGTTGTAGTTTTACTTTAAGTTGTAGTGATATTAACTAAAGCTGCTACAATAACACTGAAATAAAAGTATTATTTTTGAGATGAAAAATTATATAAGATGTTTTATTTTATTTTTTTCAATATAGGATGTTCTTTCGATGATAACGAAAATAAGGAGCCCGCTCTTTTAATTTTTGTCCAAAAGGATTGGGAGTGTCTTTGCTGAGCTATTAGCTCACTAGGGGAGATGCCACCACTCGTTGGGGTTGAGGTCATCGGTTGTCATCGAAACTAAATTATGACTTGTGAAAAGTGATTTCAAATTTTGTAGTAGTGAGGCAAAGAACCTCTTCACCTTTATGGATTCCACTTAGGATAAACATGACCTAATTAGGCTTTGTTTACAAATGAAAGTGAGAGCATGTCTCTACGGAGAGAGAGAGAGAGAGAGAGTTGCATGATCTCCCTCTTGCATGGGCAAAATCTCGATGGTAAGAGAAAAGAAATTAAAAATTAGCAATGAAAATTTGAGGTTCGCCTAAGTTTTGTCTATTCAAAATTCAATTGATAGAAACACGGACAATATTAGTGGAATTAAGGTGGTAAATGTTGATAATACTATTTATGATTTTAAGAGCTACAAATGAATACTAATCCCATATCTTTCATTTGCTTCCATGGAACATAACAATTATTGTAGATTATCACAGGCTTCTACCATGACTCTAAGTAACTTCTTCCTCGAATAATTGAGGGCCTATGTGGAGCAGTGGAGGGGGAGGGAGTGAAGATGAGTTTGCAGAAACATTCGGAAATATCATTGAGGAGGCATGTGATCATTAAGCTCCAAGTGATAGGGTTTTTGATGACAGAGGGGAGGTTGCTGAGGTAAAATTAATAGAAGTTGATCAGAAGCTTGCTGGCGAGGAGGCATTATGAATGCAATTGGAGATGACGAGTGTGGAGGTGCAAGCAAGGTGAAATATATATATTTTTTAAGATCATCAATGACTTATATGATGAAATAATTAAGTTTTTTGATTTGGTTTGGATTCGATTTAGATAAAGAAAATCATTTTTTTTTAATTTAAGACCAAAAGACGGGAGAGATATATTCAAAAACAAATACGCCCTTTAGAAAATATCAAATTATGGTGCGTACTTTAGGTTAAACACGTAACTGTAAGTGCGCCATTTAATAAATTACAGAATTGTTTTTTTGAAGGAATTAATTTCATATAAAAATAATGAAAAAATTGAGATATTTGTTTTATGAATATTGTGCAGAGTATGTATGTATATACATGCATGAGCAACGATTAGGGACT
>JBBMKF010000001.1:2096502-2119375 GCA_037834155.1 Curcuma caesia | reverse complement strand
ATATTTTACTCTTGATGCGACCTCACATATGTATGGTCTAGTAACCATGGTGGAAACCATGTCAAGAGTTTACTAACTATTTTTATTTCACTAGTTTGGGTTATGCCAAGAGCAAGTGAAAATTTAGTACAAAATAAGGAAAATTCAGTACTCATTGTGTAAATTACAGTATAAATCGAGTGAGATCCAGTACGATTTTAATAAATTTGAGTATAGTTCAGATGACGCCCCCACCATGATGACCATGAGGCAACCTCACATGTACATGGTTCAGTATCAACCTTACATCAGTCGATTGATATTTATTCCCAGTCGACTGACAACGACCAAAGGCAATTTGGACTCGACTGGAGACCCTTCGCAGTCGACTGAGATCATTGTATCGTGTTTTTAAACCCAAATCGCAAATCGCGGCCGAACTTTAATGCACGATAACTCACTCTTGGTTTATTTTCCTACTTGGTGATCAAATCAGATATATTTGAGGTTGCATCAAGATCATGGTGGTGGTGTCATCGAAATTTTATACTCAAATTTCATAAAATCATACCCAATCTCAAGCAATCTGTACTGAATTATCCACAATGTGTACTGTCATTTTCACATTTTGTACTCAGAGTACACTTGATCTTGACATTCTCTTTGGGGTGAAATAGCAATGACAAGCTCACTCTTGGTTTGTTTTCTACTTGGTGACCAAACCACATATATGTGAGGTTGCATCAAGATCATGATGGTGGTGTCATCAGAATTGGGTACTCAAATTTCATAAAATCAAGTAATTTGTACTGAATTATCCTCAAGGTGTACTGTAATTTTCACATTTTATACTCAGTGTATACTTGCTCTTGACATTCTCTTTGGGGTGAAATAACAATGACAAGCTCTCTCTTGGTTTGTTTTACTACTTGGTGACCAAACCACACATATGTGAGGTTGCATCAAGATCATGGTGGTGGTGTCATCGAAATTTTATACTCAAATTTTATAAAATCATACTCTTCTGCAAAAGGTGGAATCCGCCAAGCGGCTCCACATAAAATCATACTCAATCTCAAGTAATTTGTACTTAATAATCCACAATGTGTACTGAAATTTCATATTTTCCACATTCTCATGATATTTTTATTGCAATCTCAAGACATTGCAACAACTAAATGTTTACATTCATTACATAATTTAAACCAACACAGTAATATAGACTTATAATATTCAAAATCTGATACTTCTTAACCAAAAGCATAGCTCCATATGTCAGTCGTGTCACGGGCTAGACATTCCACCCACATGCATGTATAAACTCCACAATCGATGGTTGCACCTTGTTGCCGATAGGGTTCTCTTAACACGTCCTCACTAACAATGTTGAATTCTGATAAATGTCGTATGGAACCAGCCAAAAATTTTATCTGCAAAACACAAACAGCAAACAATAAACAAACATGACTCAAAATTTAATTTTAAATAAATTTCTATTTAAATATAATATAGTTAAACTTACAAAGACTTTTGCAGTCCCAACTGAGAATGGATCATGCATGGAGTTCCACATTTTAAATATCACTTCATCTTGTTTATAAACCAACAAAAACCAATGCCACCTGGTATTCATGGGAAAAACAATATATCTGTATCTTCTAAATATATCTTCAGTTAGTTATTGTAGTCTACTCATTGTTAAATATGTCATTTTTGCAAGAAAAGCTCCATAATCAATTTTTTTTGTATCATCCTCTTTTCCCATATAGTTCCAACTTTGTAAGCACTTCTTTCTACACATTCAAGGTAACATAATAAGTAAAATGGACAAAAATGATCAATAATCTTAAACTACCACGAACCTGCACAATTGTGTCCATGTAGTATATTTCAAATCCTTTCTCTAAACTTTGTTTTTGCATAATTCTCATGTAAACATTATAATTATCTCAGATGCAACATGATCACCAAACAGAAAAGGATAGAATATCGATCCAATTAACCTCATAGACTCATCTTGCCAAACTACAACACTACAATAATAAAAATTATAATTCCATTAACAAACTAGGATTATTATGGAAATAAAAAAACAAGCCTAAAAAAACAAATAAAAGTTATTGAATATAGAATAAGATCATAATTATTAAAGCTGCATACTAACCATCAATCCAACCGTGCATCCATCAACATAACGCTTTTTTTTTATTTGACATATTTCTCAGTATAAAAACCGGAAGACAACATCTTCCCAAGCATAGTTAAAAAAATTATAATATCATCGAGATAAGGAAATATAAAACCAGGAGTGATATAATTACCAGTGGGGAATATTATGCAGTTAAAAATGAACAAAACAACAATTCTAACAAAGTCATCAATGTCCCTCTCATCATCACTTCTTGTAAGTAAAAGTAGTTTTTCATAAATATCTTTTCGATTGACATTGGTGACTTTACCACCAAAATGACGCTTCAAGAATGAGGAGTCCAATTTCAAGTTCAAGTCAACTGATTGACCACTATGATGTAGATCAAGAACAATAGAGAAATCAGCTGATTTGAAAGGGATGTTAATGTTATCACCAATAAAAAAAGAACACAGCTTGAAATCTATTTAGAAAATTATCAATCCGACCACTACTAATCGCAAGAACTGACATATCAATCCATTTGGCAAATGGAGTATCATTTATTCTGCTCCTCTGTTGCTCGCCTAGGATTGGCTTTAATTCTCCCATCACAGTTTTAAAATATGGAGGAGAACATCATGAAAAATATTCTTTTCCATTATTCTTCTCATGATAATCATCATTAATTGGTTTGTCTTCTACAGTCATATTTATATTAAAAATCACAAATAAGGTTATACAAATAATTATTATTATAAACACAACTAGAAGAAAGAGAACATACTATTCGATCACAGAATACACAAAATTTTTTTCCCCATATTGAGTACAAAAACTGTCAGATTGATACACTAGTTTACTAATCGAGAGCATAGAATGCACATAAATTTTTTTCACAAATTGAGTATAAAACCTATAAAATTGAGTACACTAGTTTACTAATCGAGTACATAATGTAAATAATATTTTTTCCCAAATTGAGTATAAAATCTATCAAATTGAATACACTAGTTTACTAATTGAGTACAGTATACACATAAAAAATGTGACAGATTGAGTACAAAAAATATCAGATTGAGTGTATAAGTTTACTAATCGAGCACAGAATACATATAATATTTTTTTTTTCAAAAATTGAAGACAAAAACTATCAGATTGATTATATTAGTTTACTAATCGAGTATAAAATATATAATTTTTTTTATCATATTGAGCACAAAACTATTAAATTGAGTACAGTATACATATAAAACAATTTTACCAAATTGAATACAAAAACTATCAGATTTGGTAAACTACTATAATAATCGAGTACAATATACACATAAAATTTTTTTACCAGATTGAGTATAAAAACTATCATATTGAGTATACTATTTTACTAATCGAGTATAGTATATAAATTTTTTTTTTCAGATTGAGTAAAAAACTATAAAATTGAGTACGATATTAGATCAAGACCGAATATACAAAAATAATCAGATCACGAACGACCCTACAAAAACTATCAGATCGAGACAAACCCTACAAATTAGAGAAAATGGGTTGACAAAAACCAATCAATAACGCTTTCAAAACACAAAAAAAAAATCGACAGATTACAAACCCTAGCTGAAAAATGAGAAAAATCGGATTTTCCTTCATACCTTTCTTCGATTTCTTCTTCGTTTGAGTTCTTGGACATTTCTTCTTCGTTGTAGCTTGTATCGATTCGCCCATCCCTTTTTTTTCCTTCATTTAAGGCGTCGATGGCCGGCGACATTTTCCCTTTTTCTTATCGTCGGCGAAATGAAGTGGTATGTGAAGGAGATAGTAGGGACACTAAGGAGCTTGGTCGGTTTCAAGGTGGGTGGAAGGGTAATTATGTCATTTAATTTACACAAAAAAAATATACACATTTAATTGTCTTGTCAATCCTATCAGGGAGTGAGAAGAAAGAAAAACATGGGTGGGGAGTGCATGCAAAGACGAATTTGCTATTGGGGAGTTTTCTCCAATTTACCGTTAATTGAATTTATATTTAACTAAGGTTATTTTTTTTTAAATACAAAATAGGAACTTTAGCAAGTAATAATCAACTTTTGTGTTTTATAATTTACCAAAGACTAAATGTCAATGTAAACATTCTAAAAATATATATTCTTATGCTAGTGCAAACACTTCTAAAAATTTTAAACATATTTCAATAATTTTTCATCGGTCAAAATTAAAAGTAAAGATATAAATACATTTTCAATAACTCTATAAATACATTATAAAGAATATTTCAATAATATTCTTATATTGTTTTTTCGACTGTTGAAATATTTTCAATTCTTTTATAAAAATACTTGTGTAAGCTGGCAAGCTATCACTCAACTTAACTTAGTAGCAGGGAAGATAAGGATGGTATGCTTGATAAAAGCCAGCTGCACAATAACACGTAAGGAATTCCAAGGATGATCAGATATCATTTAGGGTGCCATGAAAGGAATTATATAGATAGGAGAAACACAAATCCATAGGATAGACTGGTTTGTTCGACATAATCAAGCAAAAAGCACAGAAAGATACATAGTTCGATACAACCACCACCTAAGAGAAAAGCAAAATAAATCCATCCATACTTGGCTTGACAAAACTATTGCGACGACTAGCAGCAAAGGAATTGGAGCATCATATAACAAGCTCATCCTCACTTGGCCATCATGACTTTGACAAATTCCTCGTAGTTGATCTGACCATCACCGTCAACATCAGCCTCACGAATCATCTCATCAACTTCCTCATCCGTCAGTTTCTCTCCGAGGTTGGTCATGACATGGCGAAGTTCAGCTGCAGAGATGAAGCCATTCTGGTCCTTGTCAAAAACTCTAAAGGCCTCCTTTAGCTCCTCTTCTGAATCTGTATCCTTCATCTTCCTAGCCATCAAGTTGAGAAACTCAGGGAAGTCAATTGTACCATTTCCATCAGCATCAACCTCATTGATCATATCTTGCAGCTCAGCTTCTGTAGGATTCTGACCTAAAGAACGCATCACAGTTCCAAGCTCCTTGGTTGTGATGCAACCTGCACAAATTACATGAAGTTATGAGGCTACATTTTTTTGCAACTGTTGGTCATTGACAAGTCATTCTAGTACCAAAATGTCATAGCAAATGCAAAGAGCAAAGGATTACTAAGAGCCAAACAACTTTATCTCCTGTACAGTATATAATATTTTGTATCAAGTGCGTAATTATATTAAGAAATTAAGCTTCATCTTTAAAGATATATGCAGATAATATTTGGATAACTCTAGAAACACAGCATCTCTTATCAGCCTGGTAGTGTTACTTTGCCAGATTTGCTGCTATCATAACATAAATCTCATCTTTCACTTCAATAGGATTTTGATTCAAAATGAAGCATAAACAAAAACATTATGTAAAGTAATGCTTCCACGATATTAATATCTACTCTGCATATAAAAGATATGTCAACAGCCAGCAATAAATGCAGCAAAATGAAAGCTAATAATTTTTTTTGTAAACCCCATTATTTCCATGTCTTTTTTTATCTAAAAGGAGTAAAGTATAGGAAAGATAATTCCCTCTGACACAATTGCTGACTCACTGAATTGGGTATCATCAATCTACATAAAGAGAAATTATGAGAAGAGAATTACTTCTTAACACCATAGAAATTCCATCTCTATGTATTGGAAGTTAGCCGCCAATGATGTTATATTTACATAAAGGACATGAACAAGCATCAAGAATTCCCTCCATCCCCCCCCTCTCTCTCTCTCTTTTTGCAGCTAGTCTCGCTCATAACTAATTATAGGTGCTCTCTTCTCACATCTTAGTTAGCTTCTAGCTACCAAATTCCATCCTGTTGTAGTTATAGAGTAACTCTACAGATCCTTTTTTCAGATTACATAGGTTTTTCCATCAACTAATCAATGTATCCTCTTTTTCATCTTAATTTGAGGGCATCCAATCATAACCAGGTCTTTCCATCAACTAATCAATGTATACCTCTTTTCATCTTAATTTGAGGGCATCCAATAATAACTAGGTTTTCCATCAACTAATCAATGTATGCCTCTTTTCATATGCATTTGAGGTGATCTAATAATAACTATGTTAGATCTTGATGCACAGGAATGTTAGATCCTGTTGCACAGGAAAAAAGAGAAGTATAGTTGTAACAGGTAATCTATTTTTAAAATGTATTCCAACATGAAGAATGATTAATTAAGATCTCTAGGTAATAAATGCTGTTTAGATTTTTTTTAAACATTATTTAGAAAAAAATAAGAGCAGTATATAGCAGAGCCAGATGTATATATTATGACTAATACCCTAAGAGACACATTTTACAAAATGATAAATACCTTCAAGATATGTTTCTTTCACACTAATAACTTTTAAGGTTCAATTAACAAATAAAAGAAAATATTTACAGATTTCTTATGTAACCAATAACTTCTTTCAAACTGATAATCATGCAAAAGAAATTTGCAGATGACATTGTCTTGTTTTCAAGTGCAAACCTAAAATATGTTCACAACCTGGATGTCATCCTATCAGTGTTTTACTATAGTGGGCTACGAATTAAATATCATAGGCCATTGGTCTCTTATATTGGGAAAGATTTGGAGAAACAGGTTAAGTAAGCAAACGGTTTTGGGCTCCCACTAGTGAACCTACCAAAAACATATTTGGGCTTTCAACTCCGATGGAATATTTTGGGATTCATTGGTAGCTGAAGTACATAGAAGATTATCACCAAGGCAAAGGGTTTTTCTCTCTTTATGTGGCCGTATGTACCTTTACTTATATTGCTAATTAACCAGCTAGTATACAAACTCATAGCCTATGTAATCAATGAGGTAGAAACAACAATGGAACTAGAAAATTATTGAAGTGATGCACTTTATAGATATATATATCACTAGTATTTTAATGGGTCAAATAGACACAGAAATGGATACAAACACTTCCATGTATATATTACCATAAGCATACATTATACAACAACAACAACCAAGTCTTATCCCTCTAGATGGGATCGGCTATTACCATAAGCATACATTATATTGGAAGAATTTCATTGACCCAATAATTGTTAATGTGACTCTGCCACTAGGTAGAAAAGATAAGAAAGCAGCCCCTTTTGGCAGAACAGCGTTGAGGGACTTCAATGATCCAGCATCTGACTGCATAGGAAGCAGTCTATATCCAAGCATAGATATACTCTGCAGATGGTGCTGTTGGATCAATAAAACAAGTCATTTGGGCAGTAATTCTGCAGAGTACCTACCTTAAATTGGGGGACTGGATTCAAGGAGAACAGTGTTGAGGGACTTCAGTAATCCAGCATCTGACTGCATGGAAAGCAGATTATAGCCCATGGAGGCAATGGGGGGTGGAGTAGATCAAAATTAAAATCTTCAACATAGATCTACACTGCAGATGGTGGTGTAGGATCAACTCATTTGAGCAACAATTCTGCAGAGTACCTACCTTAAATCGGGGAACTGGATTCAAGGTGGTGCAGATGGAAGCCGGTCCTCATTTGGAAAGAATTTTTACAGGTGAGGGACTTCTGTAAAAATTATGATGGAATGGTGAACAGCTTTTCCTGTATTCAAGATGGCCGGATGGCATGGTGTTGGGCTTATTGGTTTTATTGGGTTTATGGCGGGACTTGTTTCATGCATGCCTTGAAAACAGGTGGATATGCAGAGCATCCAGCCATCAAACTCCTTGAGTTAACTTTTATCAGACCCATTCCACAAGCAGGTATCCTATCCCTCCACAAGTCAGTCCAATCATTAGAGCAGGATTCCTTTGAATGAGATGGAATGGTGCCAAAGCATTCTCAACTTCAACTGCATATAGCATGCTCATTCCGGGCTCTGTTTGGAAGTCGTTTGCTCCAACTAAAATCAAATTGCTAGCTGGCTAATGGTGAAGAAGGTAAACACCAAGGAAATATTGATTAGGAAGGGGTGCCAATTGATGATGCATAGTGCGTACTTTGTGCAGGAGTGGTAGTACAGGAAGAAATATTGCAGCATTTGTTATATGATTCCAGGGTGGACTTGTCAGGTTAGTAATTGATAAAGCATAAGTTACGCTTCAAAGTAGCTGAGGCTTTTATGATAAATGATGTAGGAATGGAATGCTACAATGACCAAAAAATTGGTGAGACTGGAAGATGTTTAATTCAAGAATGATTTTCAGCCATATGGTCGGCCAGATGTGGTAGAATCTCCAGAGACGAAGAAGGTAAATAATGATAAGATGCCGAGAGATTGGTACAACAATATTGGCTAGGATGTTCGACAGGCTCAGCACTGAATATAAGATTACTACTTACTTTGTTCAGCGACTAACTGAAGGGCACATTTCTAGACTACCTCAACTCCGTATTGATGGTTTTGTAAGTTGCAAGATATTTTCTACTCATGTTTTGAAGATTATTGTGGAGTCCTGAGTTGAAACCCCGCTTCCGTATTGTGAGGTGTGTTGGCCCCGGAGGTAGTAGACTCCAGATCAAAATTGTGTTTGTCGGTGTTGGCGCACTCCTATCTTTTTTCAAAAACAATCAACGAATAAGAATACGTCTACAGATTGAATTTTACTGTATCATATTCTCTTTAGAGAATTTGAATAAATTGATTGCAACAGCAACTAAAGACACAGTAATCCGGATACGAAAACGTGTCATAAATTACTGGTAGGAGAATCATGCCCAATCTGTAACAAAATAAAATAAAAAGGTTTGGTGAGATCATAGATCTCGCTATCACTGCAATCGTCAATTTCTCCAACAAGGCGAAATTATTATACAGTCTCACAAGCGCATACAAAGTAAATAAATAAAAAGCAAACGCCCATTTATCGTTGTCGATGGGAACCCAAGTCGTGATGACTGGATCAAATACAGATCCGGGAAAACAAACCCCAAAAGCATAAAACAAAGGCCACCAACGCGCGATGTGGCCCGGATCTAAAACAGAAGGCAGGAGAAAAAATGAGATCGAAGGAGACATACCATCGCCGTCCTTGTCGAACAAGCTGAAGGCCTCCTTGAACTCCGCGATCTGGTCGTCGGTGAGCTGCTCCGCCATGCCTGCCTGGCGATCGATCTAAAAAGGGAGACACGAAGAGCGAAAGATCTGCGAACAAACACAAGGGGAAAGGAGAACACGAAGAGAGGAGACGACGCGAGCGCGACTTCTCCGGCGAGGTTGCCACCGCTTCCGCTGTTCGCAATCTTATAAGCGGGCGCTATCTTTCTGATTTTACCAGGACGCCCCTTCCTTATTGCCAAATCAGGGACTTCCCGTGGACATTTCATTCCAGGCTGTCCATTCGATTAGTGATCCAGGCGTCGTCACCCAGCCGTCACGGCGTCACATGCTATTTTCCGTAACGTCTCCACCTGAATACTTCAACCGTCCGATCTTGATCGAACGTTTGGCATGCGATCCTGGAAGACGATGAAGACAACAACTTACTTTCATCGAATGCGGACTAAGCGTCCCATTTGTGTGGGACCCAGCGGAAAGCAGCGGCTCAATTGAGGGGCGAGATGGTCATTGTACCCGAGATCGAGGCAGGGGGTTGTTTCGTCATTTGATGCTTCTCTTTTCTTCGTCCTTATCGCTGACATAAAGTATTGGGGTTTCTTTTCTCTGCGCTTCTTTATTTGGTCGGTCCTGGAAGGATTTGAAGTTCCTCTTTTACCCTCTACGCGGATTGGACGCGGAGTGGCATGGTGCACGACTGTGATCACGACACGAACGCGAAATCTGTCCGCCCATTGATTGACCACACAAGGAAACAATTTGGCGTGTAAATTTGAATATAAATAAAATTTGGATTGCGATATGAACTTTATCAAAATCGAATAATTAAACGCTTGTTCAAATTTTCAAGTTGACGTCATTCTTGTTCTTACTCCTTCAAATTATATTGCTTTTTAAGTTTTAACTTTAGTTTTTTTGGAATTTAAAATAAAGAAAAAAAGGAGACCTCATTTAGTCTCTTCAACTTCAATTCATTTTTTATATATCTTTATAAATTGAAAACCATTAAAAATCCTTTAAAATTTTCAAAATCATATCACTTTAATCCTATCCATTTAAGTAGTGCATCAACGTTATTATTTGATCTAACAAAGTAATGGCACAGTAAATTATCAACTCATAGAATAACGCCATATATTTATGCTATTACTTAATGGGGTTGATCAGTAGAGATTAAAAAATTTGAAAACAACCATCCAAGTCTTGAAATAAGTACCATGACGAGATTTACACAAAATATGGACTGAAAACGTAATTAACAACCCTGATTTGAACTTGAATTGCATGTCAATTTGATGAATACAACAGAAATCTTGTATTGTTTTAACACAGCAAAAGTAAATAACAAAAGAGAATTTTAAAAATACGTAATTTTGTCTTTACGCATTGATGACTAACCTCAATCTGTCTAGAAAGAAACAACTCATTGAAGGGAAATGGGAAGTAGAGATTCAAAACCGAAAAAGAAAAATGAGAGCAAGACTATGCAGAAGTTGCAACAGGCGGTACCTGAGAAGCGAGAATATATATATGGCACCAATTGATATCCAACCAAGTTCCATGCGAGTTTTACCAGCTTGTGAGAGCAGCAAGAAATGCAGTGTCATCTTTTGGTTGGTTTGTATAGGACGACAGTTACATACTTGGACTGAAATCTGTGCGTCAGGCCAAGGGCTACCATTGACTGGGAAGGTGAACCTTTATCAATAAAGAGGTGGTTGAGGATGACGTGCTGGGGCTTGAGTGTGGATTCATCAGTGTCCTGCATTCCTAGTACTGTTAGGTGTAACTGCGATGGAACAACTGGTGGCTCCTTGGCAAAATCCTCATCTCTGGGCAATGACCAACTATAACTGGAGCCAGGTGATGGTGGAGAGTTGAATTCGGATATGCTCTCCACATTTTCAGGAACATAATCCTTGAAAAAAGACAACAGGAAAGTAGAAAATTAAGGTAACCACAGCAAAAGTGGAAACTCAGGTTAATTCTGTTTTCATTTTATGCTTGGTGAACCAACTAGAATCTATTTAACTATGTTCTTGTTCCAGGGATCAGCTAAAGAAATCTTACACGCTTGCCTTTTTCACTAATGCAATTAACCGAAGAAAAAAAGTATGCACAGTGCAAGGCAAATAAACTCACATGGACTTCGAGAATATTGGCTGTATTTCCCATCTCATCGGCAATATGAGGAAGATCAGGAATACATTTATATTGTCCATCAACGAGGAACTTGTACTGGTAAACTCCAGAAGGGAGAATCATTAAGAGCGTGTGATCCTTGCCTGATCTCTGCATTGGCTTCCTGAGGGTAGCACAATTTGAAGTTCTTATCTCCCGTTAATTTTTTCTTGGATAACAAAACAAATCACATTGAATAAGGAAAGATGTTTGAAGCTAAAAGATAATTCTGAAACAAAATATACCTTGAAGCCCAGTTATCCCATGATCCCTCTACTAAGACAGCATTTCCTCCATAATTCCATGTGAACAATGTAGGGATACCCTTTTCAAGGTAGACTTCCGAAGGCTGATCAGGCTCATTCATCCATAGGTGATGTTCATTGGATAGATGATCAGAGCTTTGCAAGGGAGGTACAGGGATCTGAAACATAAAATTATTTCATTCTTTAGCAATAATAGACATGCTACCTTAATTTCAAGAAAAAAGCATGCCTTAAACATATGTTAGTATTCGATGGTACATAAAACAATTGTTGTATACTCTCCTAGACCATCTACTGCTGCAGAGCATTTCAAATAAAGATAGCTCTACTATTGATGTTACACCACTAAATTAGCAATATTAGAAACATAAAAGGCAGGTTGCTACAGAAGTTGCTGACAGATTTTCATCTGTTCTTCCTACTAAGTAATATAATTGTAGCATAGGTTCCTTCAATTTATTTGGCATACAATCAGCTATAAAAAAGAAGAATGAAAAAGCAAATCCAGATAACAAACCTATAATGAACGCATGATGTAAGTATGTAAGACAAATCCTGAAAGAAACAACCTATTTTTTGTTTGTGTGCCACAAATAATAAGAAAACTAAAAACCACACAAGATCAAACTAATTAAGAGAGACTCGAAGAGGAAAAATCCAGAATAAAAGAAAATTCCATCTCAGTTTAGTTGGTTGTCTAGTCAGAATTTGATTCAGGTTAACAAAAGCATTATTTGCATCAATATGTAATATCTGAAAGGACAAGGACTAGCATGAAGTTATTGTAAGAGACCAGAAACAACATAAAATGATAAAATAGCTAACTTAATGACATTTTTAAGAAATAAAAACAGTTGAGAACCTATGATTCAATAAAGAATATGCATTGGCTCAATATATGGAATTTGATTATGAAGGCATTATTTTCTATTGACATTTTTATCAGGCACTATTCACTATGGAGTATAAACTAAGAAACTAATGCTAATATGTGCAATTAATATTTTAAGGCTAGAGATGAGACAGTAATAGACCAATATTTCAAACCATAATTGAGGAAGTGAAACTCAACTACATAGCACTATCTTACACATGCTCCTGTATATTTGGCATTTAAATGATATACAGAGGAAATGTGATTGTTTTGGCAAATCATTCATCGCCATACATTGCCAATTTCCATTGAGTATATATTTACATCTAAGGAAAGAGTCTTCTTGCATACAATTAACTGAGTGTCCATGCTCTCTCTCTCTCTCTCTCTCTCTGAGGTAAAGGGAAGCAAAAGACCACACCCATATCTTACATCAAATACAAAAATACCTTTGTGCAGGGTATGTATTACTAGATGTTTATGTGCCTTTATATTACTAGAATTGGATGCTCCTTAAGATACAATGGTTATAGATTTAGTAGCCCCAACATTAGTAATGAAAGTTACTAATACCCTCCGGTCACTAACATATTCAGATGAAATGAATATGACCCACTATTGTTCACACACCTCAAAGTTTTGTGAACGAGCAATATTCAAGTGATATGAGCACTAATCATATTAATTGTTCAATTCTAATAACAAGAATACAATGACATTAATTTTTCATAACAATAAGTGAAAGGGAGCCTCGGTGCAACGGTAATGTTGTTGTTGTGTGACTTGGTGGTCACAGATTTGAGTCGTGGAAACAATCTCTTGCAATGCAGGATAAGACCGCGTACAATAGATTGTTCCTTGGGACCTCACATTAGCGGAAGCTTCGTGCACTGGACTGCTCTTTTTTTCATAACAGTAAGTCTATTAATGGATGTTTGGATCCCTAGGTGTAATGCAAAAATGCTATAATATCAACATAAAGGACATAATCAATCATAGTCTGTAATTGATGTAAAACATGTAATTATCATCTTTAAAAAAAACCTAATGCAACAGAGATCATAATACTAAATGGATGTTTGAGGTTACTAAAAATGATAAAAAATAAACTACTACTATCTAGTAAAAAGTTAGTGTACCTCCAATCGATGATAAGATGAGAGAACAAAAGTTAAGATAGTATAGGCTTATGCTCAAAGATAATTGGTGAATTTTGTTGTTTGAATCAGTTATAGTTGAAGTTGGGGGCAGAGGAGAGTTAAGAAAAATCTAGCTAAAATACATGAAAAAATTTTTAAGGATGTAAATATTACTACTGAAGGCTTGCACAGTGATACTTGTTTTTGGTCCCAAATAGTTGAGACTAATAGCATTGAATATAATTATTCTAATCTCCACGAGGATATATTTAAGATAAAAAGCTGTGAACGAAGAGGAGAGGATGTGAAAATATTCCATGTGCAGATCTACCTTATCAAATTACTGAGTATAGAACTGGTTGACCACCCATGTAGTTCACTTTTGCAAATTGTTCTAATTATCATGCAATTTCTACAGCATCACAGTAGTATGTCACCAACGAGGAGAGAAAGAAGAAAGATAAACTATTGAAATGAAGCAATAATGAGTAAAACCAATAAGAATAACATGTGCTAACCAAATGAATCAGCAACCTCTACAACATGTGCTTGTCAAACAAATTAACAACCTCTATGAACAAGAACAGAAAAAAGTTTGTAATAGTCAAATTATACTTGCTACATGCGATGCTACATGCACGTATCAACAGAGAGAAATTCATTAAAACAAGAAAACATTAATCTTAACCAAACTAAATATGCTTAGGGTGACCAAATTTGACATGTTCCAACTCTGGTCTAACTGGGCCCCATTATGAACATCATTCAGATTTCAGATTCATAGCTCACAAAATCTGCTAGTCACAATTTGACGGTCTTTGAACCTTTTTAATAAGGTGCAATATTTTCCAAGATTCTGCTACGGTCATACTACTGCTAATTGGCAAAAGGAACAAAAACAAGAGTCAAAACAGCCTGCAAAGGTTAAACCATAGGGATGCTGTTTTGCCTATGATAACTATGATATAAGCATAAATTTCTAATTTATAGAAATCTACTTGATTACATACGTCTGGGAGTTTTTACATTTGTCTAAATCGTGCTTGCTTACGTTTCATGTATTTAAGCATTTTGTCATACTTGCAAATCAAATTGGCTCTGTTCACTCTGATGGAACAAACACATTTAGTTTATACGCAAAACATAACTTCCTATACTTGTTGCTCCATAACAATCCCAAAAGAAAGGATTCTAGAACTGATATAATCTCGTGTATAGAATACTGCATATATGCACAGAATGTGCAATAATAAAATGCTCAAATGATGCACAAGGGAGCACACAAGGTAGGGTAGTCAAAAATAAGGTTGAAATAAGTTCAGAAATTTCAGAGAGCTGTAGGCTAGAATTTTGGTCAGCTCCTCCTTTTTCAAGGTAGAATGGAATTTATCCTATATTCCTTGTAGCTCAAGTGAAAAACTTGTCAAATATTTATCAAAAAGAAAGTCCGTTTGTTTGTGAAGAAATTTCTCTCTTCAATTGGATGTTTATAGTATGAAGAAATGCATCCAAAAAAACTTAGTTACGTTTTGGATTTTTTTTCTTTATTTTTATTCTTATACAGATTACGGAAGTTCCAAATTAATCCCTTGACCAAAACATCTCATGAGCAATGAAAACTGCTACTATGCATACCACGTTTTAGAAATCAATTGTCATTTGGGACTAACAAGAACATACCAAAGCAAGCAGCATTTAGTCAAAGAAGTATTTTTTCATTCTCCCACCTATCATTTTGAGCTCAAATGTAAATCCGATGAATGTCTCATTAGCTCGAAAAGAACGTACAAAAATGGTGATCTAGGGATAAGAGCAAGACCACCTGGGGGGCAAACACGAGGGGAGTTCGGGATCGTCCAGGGCTCTGTGGAGGACATTCTTCGACTGAGTCCACGGATCTAGTGCGGCGGACGTCGACGAAACTGTCGTCCGCGTCGGGTCTCGATCTGCCGGAGGAGTTGTCGTCCTCGATCTCGTCCCTCCCGTTCACGTTACCCATCCTGCTCTTTTCTTTTCTTCTCCCGATGGATTCTTCTGTTGTCAATTCGGAGTCCGTCCGGTGCGACCGCCGCCGAGAAGCGGCGTGGAGCGGCGGCGGAAACGGAGAGGTGGATGACGATACCGAAAGCGACTTCAGAAAGACAGAAAACGGTTAGGCACAAATAAATGTATGATATAAGAATAAACCATTTAATAAGGTAAACAATTAAAAGAGTTTCGTTATTACACGTTGCAGCTACAGCCCTCCCTGCTAATTATAGCAGAAGTAATTTTAATAAATTTAAATAATTTCAATTGAATTAATAAATAAAAATATTTAATATAATAAAAAACAATACTAAAATATCTTTTTGCCCCAAGACATATGATAATAAGAGCTGGGATATTTTCTCAAATAATTAGAATTTAAAATTCACGGAAGTACATGAACATGTAACATTTCAATAACTAATAAATATCATTTCACTTTTTAAATTTATTTAAATTTTAAAATAGAAGATCGAATCATGCATCACGAAATTAATTAATTATCTTTTCTAAATAAATAAATATATATCTTTTGATATTTTATAAAACAATATACTTTTTTAATTATTTACATGGACCAGTTCAAACTGATCGGAGTACAAATTCAATCCTCAAAATAAATTTAAATTATATATCAAATTTTCTTAGATCCAACAATCATTTATTCTAATAATTAGAAATAAGTAAGCTAAATCTCAAATATCATCAAATATTAAAACTCGAATTATACAAAAATACTAGTAGAAAGAGTTTAATTTTGTGATTCTCACGTTCAATAAGATAACTGAAATAACTGGAAAGCTAAAACACCCAGCCTCTACAGTAGCTCAATCTCCACCTGTTCGTGTGGTTACACAGGATTAACTTAGCAAATAACATTTTGTTGCTTCCAATTAACTAAGAAATTGCAATTTTCATTTATTTTACTTTCTCAATCTCTTCAGTTTGAGCAAGCACACCAATAATGAACATGCTGTGAAAATGTTAAAATCGGTGGCTCTTTTAAGGAATTAATATTCGAATCATTCAACTAGATAAAAAAAAATTAATACCAGTGACATAAAATTAAAAGTAAAGTGCGAAAGAAACGCTAGGTCACAAACACATGACAATTTGATGATCAACTCGGGACTCACATGAGAAAATGGCAGAATATAAGCATATTATTACAATGTCTTATTGCAACAATCGTTCATTGCAAACACCATTCGGAATGTTGACATATTCTGTATCACATCTATATTCGCAACAGCCATACCTCTTTAAAAATTGGATTAATTTTATCATAAGATAGATTATGATGAATATACTGTTATACTCCATCATAATGAAAAGCCCCTATTTGTTTTAAGGTAGGAAAGCTGAAACAAATGCTACATGATTAGAAAACAATAGTAAGCAAAACTGGGTGAGAATACATCCAAGCAAGCACGCAGGAAGACAAAATGCTAGCATGCAAATACCATACAAGTATTTTGATAAATCAATTACCAGATATTTTGATTGACCAATAAAACGCCTCATTAGCCACTAATGTGAGAAGACAAACATTTCTGGAGTTCTTGATTTTCATATCATTTGGTAGAGTAAATTGTCAATGATAAGTCTACCTGGTACAATTAAATGTTCGTTGAACCATAATTTCTCCTCTTCTTTTGGTGCAATTTCCATGTCCAGCTTCCGAAGATCCATCTATCTACATTGCATAGTCAAAGCATTAAGATTGTTAATATTTGAGCTTTGCAACTTAAAGCAAACTGCCACACGGAAGCCAAAGTATCAAGGTTACGTTTATATTTGTCATTTTACAAAAATTACCAAAATGGAAATAGCGGGACTCAAAATGATTCTGCATAGTGGTGTCCAAGTTTATTGTTTTGGCATTTTGAGTAATCCTAAAAAACAAGCAATTCATGACTTCATAAAAATTTCAAACAGCTAGTCAACTCTGAAAATAGTTGTACAAAATGCCGCCTTTTCTACCCATGATAGGGCAATATGGGAAGATTTGAAAGAGAAAAAAAAGTTGCAATTAGAATACAATTAGAAAGACAATATAAGAAAAATACTAACAATTAGTATACAGTAGTAGTAACACCTGATAGTTATTCATCATTCCGCATCTGGTAAACCTAAGAATGAGTAATCTGGATCTGCAGAGCCAAGCAAGGGAATATACTCTGATCCTCTGACATGAACACTGAAGCAAGCTGCAAACAAATGTAAATAAAGGGTGAACCTTAAATAATTTCCAAACAAACAGAGTGTGTAGTCCTCTAGAAGAAACCAACTATAGCATTCAAAAGCAGCAAACAAACCAACATAATGACTAACTGAAGACCAGAAAAAAAAAAAGGTGTAGAACAGTAGGCTTTCAAGCAAAATAAAATATTCAAGCCTTCTGATCGAACAATTATAACACTCATAAGGAGCCAACCATCAAATAAAGAAACCTTCCCGTGACAAATAAAATATTGTAAATTTCCATCTTTTAATCTTCTTCTCTAGTTACTACTTTGCTAAAAGCTTTAGCATGAACCAAAGATTGAGCTGTTCAAAGAAGCGCTGCCTTTGGTAGTATTTTTATCAATAAATATACCAGATGGTTGTGTTCGCGTGTGCAGGCGCACGCGCGTGTGTGTGAGAGAGATAGATCATGTAATAACAAGAAAATACCAGCAACCAATACCATAAAACCAAAATAAAATTTCACCTTGCACCTAAATGAAACATGTTTGAAGTTAAGAAATAAGAAATCACTTCAGCATAAATCAAAATTAGCCAAAAATAGCCAAAACCTAGTAATACATCTGAGAAAAGCATGAAGAAAATAAGAATAACTACAATTGAAAGATAGATCCAGTTCAATTTTTTTGAAAGAGAAATGAACAAGCTGCAGACTAAATTAACCAAATGCACCATTCCAAAAATAAAGTGAGAACATGCACCAAAACCACTCACAAACCCATCACAAAGTTGTTATGCACTTGTGTAAACTACCTAACAGAATAACTGACACTGCAAGGATAGGTCCATGATAAAATTAGTGCTACACAACAGCCAACAAGATTAATATTATTTTCTTGTAATTTAGTGATCTTACCATAATAACTTCCATTATTTTGTTAATAATCATTTATCAGACAGGGGAATAAAACAAGAAAGCAACAGACTATTAGTTTTATGAGGCCATGCTTTATGGCTGAAGTGTTGGACAAATTTTGAACTTAAGAAATAAAAGTGTGGCACTGAAGATGATAGGGTTCGCATTATGATAATATTTTTAAGAAAAAAAGATAATGACCACATGGCGTCAAGAGTAGCCCAAACGAACAAGAAAAAAAGGTAGATATATAGAACTAAATGAAGGGATAAAATTTATATAGCCAAACCCAAATGATTGATACAAACACACACGATAATGATGAATCAATTAGATATTCAGCCAAATATAATGAATCAACTAGAATTTAAAAAAATAGGAAGTGAGGAGGATAAAACTCTGCTCTTAGTCCACATCTGTAAATAATTCTTAAAATATACTTAAATACTATCTCCTACCTAAGTGTCTTGTCATTTTCGATTGGATTGGGCTCCCTCTTCAGCTTTAATAAATAATCCTATTCAGTCACTCACCTCTAATGATATTGGACCTACAAAGGCATGTTAAAGAAAGTAGGAAGTGAGGAGATGATAAGACTCCACCTTTTAGTATCTCCAAACAAAGGTTCTTGAGATAAGCTTAAATGCAAGCGGATCTCCATTTAAGTACTGCTCTTAGTCCACATCTGTAAATAATTCTTAAAATATACTTAAATATTTTCTCCTACCTAAGTGTCTTGTCATTTTCAATTGGATTGGGCTCCCTCTTCAGCTTTAATAAATTATCCTATTCAGTCACTCACCTCTAATGATGTTGGACCTACATAAGCATGTTAAAGAAAGTAGGAAGTGAGGAGATGACAAGACTCCACGTTTTAGTATCTCCAAATGAAGGTTCTTGAGATAAGCTTAAATGCAAGAGGATCTCCATTTAAGTACCTTGGTAAATTCCTTTTGGATAACTTTGAAAAGGAAATGTGAATGAACTTATGAGTTGCAGGTAACAAGGATATGTTTTTACATAAAGCTACAATAGCAAAAAAGAGGGAGGGGGGAGGAAACCATTTAGCCTGGCTAGTCAGTACTTATGCTGTGCTTGTTGTCTATATTCCTGTTTTAACAAAAGTTAGAGCAATACACTATTGATATTATTTAAATTATTCCACATGTTCAATTTATAAAATGTAACAAAAGCCGATCCAAAACAGGAAGAGGTGTTAAAAGAAGTTAATATAAGTTGTGAATACAATGAGTAAACAAACAAATAAAATTATATTGAAAAAAAATAACATGCTACCATTTTCAATCTTCACTAGGCTTTGAAGCATCGTTTCCATTTTCTTTTTCATCTCAAAGTTATCATCCATAATAGGAACAAGAAGGGTTAACTCCCTGTATATGTTGCGTACAAATTGACAGATTTTCTCAGCATATTCAATTTCTCCATCTGAAATACGGCCAATGGCTAGTCTCATAAGCTCTCCAGTCAAATCTGCAAGCTAAAAGTACATGAAAAATGTATGAGCTTGTTTCCCTTGAAGACCACTAGTAACTGACTGGATGCCTAACATGGTTATTAATGTAAGATCTTACCCCCAAAAGATAGTCTAGAACATTTATTTGTAATGGTTCAATAGACTCCTCAGTAAGAGGAAGCAGAGAAGCATTGATCTCAGCAAGATTTAGCAGTGTTCCAGACTTGCAAAACCTAAAAAGTGTTGCAGCTTCAACATACTCCTGGACCTACATGATTCCACAGTCAAAAGGGTGATAATGAAAGAACAAAATGAAATGCCAACTAGATGCTAACAGCAAATGTATATGATCGTCTAAGCTTCCAAAAATCAGTTCCATGCAACTCCTTTACTAGTTTTGACATGTACTGATTAGTCACAGCAGCAAGATCATTTTCCGCCTTTGCCAAAGTTTCCTCTCTATTTTCTTTGCTCATTCTGTAGTAACAAAGAGCAATAAGATAAATAGTATGTAGAGTCAGAAGTTCAGACTACCTCTTTGTAGTTGTACAAAATAAGAATGCAGGAAACGTAGTTTACACAATATGAAGCCACGAAGGGCATGCATCCAATAAAAGAAACATGGGATATTTTACATCAACAACATTAATAGTCCACTAAAAATAAGGAGGGATATGAATTTAGCATCAATCTGGTTAGTCAACTTATAATTCTTAGTAAGGGTAATAGTTAATTGAGTGGCAACAAATAGTTACAATTGCATATAAAATGCTTTGATTGTGGAGAATAATCAATGTTAGCTAACAAAGTTAAGTACAATTCTCATGGTAATTGTGCGACTGGAGAAGAGAATTAAGATATACTATCAATCATCATGCACCAACAAAATTGTTATTCAACAGCTGGTTAGTTTGACATAATGTACCTTAACATAACAGAAGAATACATGTCAAGGAAAATTCGGTTGAAGAGTTGATAATAGTCCAAATCAAACAATAAAATAGTAACTGGTTGACAATGTACAACAAACATATGCAAAAGGTTACTAGCCAAACACAAAGGCCGGGCACAACAAATGTTGCATGCCTCTTACATATCTCGCACCTGTGCACCTGGAATATGACCTTCTTACTGTTCATAGTCACATCACGGCTAGCCTTGACAACTCGTTCCCTCTTGTCATTCTACAAATTACATTAAATTTAGGGGGATTAAATTCATACCTCTAGTTGAGAGTTGAGACACAAGCAAGCATATACAAAAACTTTGCAAAGAAAAATTATGCTCCGGGATATGTAAACCTTAACCAAATATTAAATACATCACCATATTCTTCCAAAGTAAGTTTTTTCAGTTACACGCACGGAGTGAGAGAATAGAAACCTCACCAGCTGGTTGAGATAATCGGCGTGCTTAGCAAACTCCACTCTGATGGGCGAATCGTCAGTCGTAATTGTCCTCGGCTTCTTGCCAAGACCCTGAATCGATGCACCTGTGGCTACTACAAACAGAGAGGCAATGGAAGAAGAAGGAAAAATTAGTAGAAACGAATCCTGCCGAACGCGCGGATTGAAAGGCTGTTAGGGCAACAAGGGTTCGATTTGAAGGAGAGGAACTGACTCCGATGGATGTGCTGGGTTTTGGTGCTCATGATGAAAGAGAGAAGTCGTCTACCGCATGCGACATGCAACATCCGTCTCGTTGCCGAAGCTCGGGCACCGCCCTCGTTTTGTTTCTCTGTTGACGGCGGTCAAAGTTAAACCAAGGAACAGCGACAAAACGATCGATTAAACCGCACACATCTTTAGTCTCTTAAAGTTCGGGTCGGACATGCCAGAAAAGGCATGCGGGCTTATTGGATCCGAATCCAAACGGAATAGAGTATGCGGGCTCCTTTTCACCTAAAATCTTTAAAATTAGTTTTACATTGAAAAAAATAAAAAAGTTTAACAAACTACTTTAAGATCTCACTTCCATTATGTATCAAAAGAATTAAATCCTGCCAATGCTCCTAATCTTCTCTAAATTCTTACACGATCTGTTTTCTGTTCAAAAACTTTAACTGAAAAACGAACAAAGTAAGAGCTATGTGGAGATAGTTTTACATCCCCAGTTCTTCTTCAAGGAATTTGTTAGTGTTCATAATATTTTAAGAGCTCTTAGGTTACTTAGAAATTCTTCCCCGATCTGAGAGCCACACTTCACAAACGCAGCTGGGTAGCCAATGGGAGCATCAACCCGGGCCTCATACCCTTGTACATGCCCTGGATGACTGAAAGGTCTGGTGAAGATCTTTCCAGTCCAAATGTGCTGCCAGGAACACGCACCTGCTGCAGGGAAGTAAACCTTGACTTCCTTTCTGGCTTTGTCCAGTACAGGTGCTACCATTATCTCTGTCCCAACAAGGAACTGCTCGTACGTCAAGCTCTGCACATGCTTGTCATCTGGATAATGTAGGAACAAATGTCTGGCAACAGGCATGCCACTCTCTGCTGCCTCCTGATAAAACCATCAACAGGATCTCATCAGATATCAACTGAAAGGACTTTTGCTTGCAAGTGTCCACCTATATAGAAAAAGACTTTACCTTTACTAGTTGAATACGGTAAAACTTCCAAGCTTTGTAGATTTTGGC
>JBBMKF010000001.1:2064802-2096402 GCA_037834155.1 Curcuma caesia | reverse complement strand
AAACCTATACGGATCCTGGAGCGGGATGTCAAGAGATTAAGGAACAAAGAGGTTCCTTTAGTCAAAGTCTTGTGGCGAAATCAACGGTCTGAAGAAATGACATGGGAACGCGAAGATGACATGAAACGAAGATATCCGGAATTATTCTAAGTTCGAGGACGAACTTTTCAGAAATTTGGTTCGCTCAGTTCACTAATCAAACGAACTCCGATTTGACCCAAACTAGTTTTGTTCGATTCATCTTCGCAAGATAAATCTTCTCACCCCTTTTATTTTATCAAAACCTCCTCCATCACGAACCAAACCAAGTAGGTTCAATTTGGTTCAAAACTGACTCATTTGGTTCACTAACCAAACAATCTCTGATTTAACCCAAATCAGTTTCATTGATTTTTTCTCTGCAAGACGAGTTCCCTTCTCTCTCACTAGCAAAATTTGTGATATCTTACATTCTCCGCCACTAACAAAAATTTGGTCTTTAAATTTTCTATCCACCTAGTATAGTGTTAAAATACTATACTTCAAATGACCAATTCCTTGTTCCGTTGTGCCTCCACTCTGTTGTAGCATTGACATGCCCGAATTCCGTACTGGCCGACTGGGCATCTGAAGGGGATACGGTCTGCCTCCATCCTGGATGAAGCTAACTCTAAGATACTAATATCGACTGATGAATATATTGATGTACAGGGTCCATAAAAATCACCTAATAATCCAACAACTATAAATTGAAAAAAAAAGAATAAGGTATGATGGTTAGTATTACCAATGCTTGGAGAGTTCATGCTGCTGTTTGTCCCATCTCATAATCTGGACCGAATCAACCAAAATACGATGAAAAATTCAAAAGAAACAACGACAAATCCAATAGAAACATAAAATGGACTTCGCAACCTATGCTCTGATACCATATAATTGGTATCAGATAGATCAAAAAATATGATAAATTCCCAAAAAACCTAACTTGCTCTGATACCATAAAATTGTCATGTCCAAAGAGATGACCATCCAAAAAATTTCGACAGCATCTCCCCTATAACAATTTAACTTTCCCTTAATACATACTAAAGTACAGGCCCACACGACCATCTACAATCCAACATATGTAAATACAAGACTAAACTACATAAATAAGGGCCCACACGACTACAACTACATATCCACACATACATCAACTATAGCAACCACCACTACAACAAATCCACATACAACAACGAAAATGCCAAAGCACATCAATAGTACTCCCAATAAAAATCCAACGACAAACTCCATAAACCACGCATCAAAAACACAATCCGGAACCCACACATCCAAATAGAAATCGAAAATCATACACATAGAAAATCAACGACTTCTGCAAACACACGAACAAAACAGCTCCTACTGTAAGATGGGGACAGTTCGGTAGAACTCCAAGCTTCAATATAATATCCTTATCTGCCACCTGAGGAAACAGAAAAACCACAGGGTCTAGGTGGTGAGTATAAAATACTCAGTGGATATTAGATAGAAGTGCACAATATAAAAATGTATCAAAGGAATATAAATATGGATATTAAAGGTATACAGTTTTAATAAGATACTTAACAAACAAGGTCAACATACTACGCACAACTACAAGTATCACGCAATACGGAAATAAAGTATGTCATGTCACACAAATGCAACAGTCATATAACAACAAGTGAACAACCACAATCATATAACAGCAAGAGCATCAACTATAAATGCAGTAAACAACAAATGCATGCATGGTCACTATCTGCACTCGCCACCCCCAGTCACCCACCGAGTGCAGTGAACTAGGGCGCCAAATAGGACAACTGCATACCCTCCAACAACAGACCACTACACGTGAGTGGAGAGCGGAGAAAATATCACTGTCTGCACTCAACATCCCAAACACCCACACTGTGCAGTGAGCTGGGATGCACGACAGGAGTCACCCGCTCCAACAACAGACCATTACACGCGAGGGGGAGGGGCAGTATTGCAGGAGAGCTATTTAACTAGTCCTGGTAGCACCCACATTGTGTAGTGCTATAATGTTCTCACCCACACTG
Organism: Curcuma caesia; assembly: GCA_037834155.1. Taxonomy (NCBI): domain Eukaryota; kingdom Viridiplantae; phylum Streptophyta; class Magnoliopsida; order Zingiberales; family Zingiberaceae; genus Curcuma; species Curcuma caesia. Next base: position 2,094,339 of record JBBMKF010000001.1, on the reverse strand, counting down.
TGCAGTGAGAGTCAATAACAACAATATGCTATGATGCACAGTTTAATAGATAACTACCAAGATATACACAACGTCAATCAACTAAGTCATCACAGATCAACAATGAATAAGGAGACTGTATTGATAGCAACAAGATCCACACCAACTTCATTGACAACTTCATCCACTTCATCATCATCTTAATCATCATCATAAAGTACCTCATCATATATTGGCTCGCTAGTTGACTCGATCTCATCTTCGTCATGCTGAATAAATTGGAACGTCGAATCAATGTAAGGTGAGATGATGGAGACTAGGGCTTCCTTAATAGATGAACCAGTTTCTGATTGTCGTCGAACAAAGTGGGCTTTTGGTCTTCGATTAACACTTCGTCTAAGTCTATCTCCTCTTTGTCCACATCGTCATAAACCAGATCATCAAATATTTTGATCTTACCTTCCATGTCTTCCTCAATCAATATATTGTTGCCCTATGAGGATATTCTAATAGAATATGAATCCTGAGGGTGAGCTAACCAACAGTTTTGTCCCCCCCTAATCATTGACTTTCGATTTTGTAACTTTTCACCAACTAAAACACATTGGGAACTTGTATCTTATCTCAATGTATGAAGTCGATGAGATAGAGATTGAGTGTATTCAAATGGAAGAAAGTAATCTTTCATCTTCTTCTTCATCTTCTCCCAATCTGTGATCTTAGCCTTGCCTTGTCTGTCACATGAGTGTCGCAATTGCTCCCACCATGTTGATGCTCGATTAGTGAATTTGATGATGACTAATTTAACTTTTACACGATCAGACACTTCCTCATAATAAAAAATTCTTTCCACTTCATTAAGCCAATCAATAAATTGCTCAGTCTTAGAAAATTTAGGAAGATCAATTGGAAACCCAATATCTTCATACCACTTCTTTCGACCATGGCTTTCGCGATTATGATAGGAATTTTTAAAACTGGAAGAATTAGGATAAAAGAACTTATGATCTTTTAGATCTTGCACTGCTAGACATAGGGATAACTTTGTGACTTATCTCTATAGATCTTTAAGTATCTCGTCTCGGGTGCTATGATCACGGTACAAGACTTCCTCAGCCAGAACTTGCCTATCACAACCATGATGACGATCCATCGGATCTGAGAACTCTGATACCAACTAACATCGGATGGGATAACGATTATCTTGTAGGCAATATTGATTCTGTTGATTAACTATGAACATTGAAAATCAATTGTTTAAAACCTGTTGATTCGAAAGAATATCAAGAGATAGAAAAATAAACGACACTGTCGAAAAATATTATTGAACCAAAAACTTCTTTTTAACATTAACTAGACAATAATTTATATAGACCCAAAACTCTAATTTATAAAAGAAAGAAAAAATCTTAATAGAAAGGAAATTTTTTAACGAGCTCGAAATCCTAAAAATCCAAAATAGACTTAAAATCCTTAAATATAAAAAATAAAATTTTTTTAAATTACTCTAAATATCAAAGACCATAAAAATTATTAAAAATAAAAATTATCAAAAATAGTAATAAAATCTTCAAATCCTCCTGCATCAATATTAGAGTGTTAGAGATAGCTAAAATTCCTAGGAGTGAGCACAGATGACTGAAACAACTTGAATTAGTCAAAATTCAACATAACAGTTGATTGGTAATGACCAATAGTCGATTGATAACATCAACAATCAACTATTATTTTTGAGAGTTGACTATTTGGTAATAACATTTAGTTCAAAATTAAAAAATGTATAAGTAATTCTACATTTTTTTAAAAATTGTGAAACTTCATACAAATATTATTTATGTCAAAATCTTAGAAAATAGTTGTTAAGAAAATATCTCTTATTTTCGAAGAATGATAAAGTTGAAAATCATTGAAATCTTTAATGTTTCACTTTAATTTTATATCAATATTATCAATGGTGATTTCTATCAATAAATAAAGTTCATCAAGGTTTTCAAAAATGAATTTAAAATCCTTTTCATAATCATTTTCTAACCATTGTTGCAAATCTACCACCCAAATACCAACTCGGCTACATCTATGGTGGCAACTAATTTTCAACCATGATCTATGGGCTAAATGCACATAACATGTATATTTAGCTTTCCCCATGATTCGGTCAATATACAATCCATGTGATTTGATGAAACTTAGCTCATTTAGATTCACCAAATCAACATATTGAATTGAACTCATCATCCTAACATTTCGCTTGTATCTAATGTATCTCAATACATGCACAAGTTATCCTATAGTTCTTATGAGATGTAAAAGAGTTTTTTTTCCTAAGCTAAGGGATTATGCATATTTATCTAGGCATTTCTAATTTGACCATCCTACCTAGATATCAAATAATATCATTTGTCCTTAATTGTAAGGAATTAAATTTATGCGTGTAAATGAACATGACATATATCAAATGCATACTTTTGAAAGAAATTCATCACATTTGAATAATGCATGTATGCCATGAAACTCTAAAAAATCATGTATCAATTTTAAAGAAATGACTAACACAGCAAGATCTACTCATGTATGGCATGATGTCATGACATGTATTATGTCGCACAAACATGGTAGTCATAAATAGCATGATAATGTAACGATACCTAGATCTCCAATCTAAGCATCATCATCTAACATTGTGTCAAATACAAAATTTGACACAATTGGATAAAACTCCCTTAAAGGTGTCAAAAATTCCAAACTTAGCACACTTTAGATTCTATCCTACCATATCAATTTTGATCAACTCAAGAACTCCAAACTTTATTAGCACACTCTAAAATCCTCTAAGATAAGATTTTAAGTTCATTCTCAAGATATCACTATACCTTGAAAATGCCTTAAAATATCAACTTTACTGTAGTTGAGTTAACTATCCTTCCAATCTAAGTTGATACACTCTATACTCATCTAGTGTGAAGGGATCATACTCTTAGAAACATAATATCTATTGGAGTTCCATGGGTATATTAGGTACTCACTAGGGATAACCTCCCTAAATATCTTCCTAATGACTCTTCTAGGCTTCTTAGAAGTCTTAGTCATGTTGGTCTCATCATGGTCAACACTAGGAATGACTGCTCTTGTAACCTTAACTCCACTCCTAAATCTAGGATTAATTCCATAGTCATATGGAACACTATAGTAAGATGACACACTCTCCTTAGCCTTAGACTTGTGACCCAAGCCTTTTTAGTCCTTGGATTTGTTATGTCTTCTTAATCCAAGGTTTTGTTACTTAGATCCAGTAACTTTATTTGTCATTTTTCTTAGGATCTTCTCCAATTGATTAATTCTTGACCTCAAAATTTATTTTTCATTTTCTAAATCTTAAGTACTTGATTTCTCATTTATAGTGGATCTTTTCTTTGACTGAAAGATCCCATCGATCGAAACTCTTATTTTGATCTCTCGAACCTCCTGACTCAGTTGACTATGCTTGAGTTCGCCTAAAATTGAGTCTATCCCGTCACAAGTAAAGGTCACTCAAGTCATCTTGCCAACTTATCTTGCTCAAACTTTCTCTCTATTTCTCATCCCTCGGATACACCGAGCCCTTCTAGATCATTCCTTGTGCGTCCTTCTAACTCCACTAAAATACTCTTCTACAGTCTCCCATACCTCGGATGCATTGAGTCCATGGGCTCTCTTCTCGTGTTATCCTTCTCGCTCACTTATGTCTTTTGTCAATATCTTACTGTCTCAGATACTCCTCATCCTTTTCGATCCCTCGGGTGTCTCACGCCATCCTTCACCGTACTCCATCAGATCTTGAGTCATTGGGTACCTATGTGTTCTCCCATATCCCCCTACACACTTAGACAGATGCATCAATAATAACAAGGCCTAATTTAAATTAATTTGATTAAACATCACAATAGTCGTGCAATCTCTCCCTTTTTAATATTTATCAAACTTTATTTAAGTTAATAAATAAAAAAAAATCAAAAATAGCATTTGTAAAAATGTATGAATTAGCCCTAATCTTAGGCTCCCCTTACAATCATCCTTACTAAGTCATAAAATAACTAACTTAATCATTTGACCCTCATCTTTCTCCTCCTTGTTGGTGCAATGAGTACCACATCAAACCTATATTTTGATGTATGGTAAAGAAGTTTAACAATAGAATGTTATATGTGATCTGATGTGTGTGTCAAGTGTGCAGGTGCAAGAAACTTGACAAGGAAAGAAGTTTTGGCAGGCTAGGTGACTAGATATCAAATAGTAGAAAAGTCTTAGTGGGTTAGGTGACTAGACACTAAGCTGTGGAAAACTTGATCGTACCAAATAGTAGAAAAGTCCTAGTGGGTCAATTAACTGAACATTAAGTAGTGAAAGTCTTAGTGAGTGAGGTTACAAGACATCAAACAACGAAAGTTCTAATGAATCAGCAGGGAGTTGGACTAGATACTTGACAAGGTACAAACCTAAAGTTACTAGGTAGGTAAGTTCTAAAAGACTTTCTGACACAAAAAATGATGAAGAGTGCATGTCCTTTCTAGAGTCGAGGGTAGTCTAATAGCTAGGGCAAACTTAACTAAGAAATTCCCTTATGGTTTGAGGCCAAGGTGGGTAACAAATATTGTCCAAATCATAGAAATATTTTCTAGACTAACTTTGTGATGCAGGAAGCAACTTGGTGATCCAAGCGACTAGAAGGGAAAAAAAAGTTTATGTTTAGGGCTATTACATTGTCCATCGCAAACCCACAATTCAACTAAGATAGTATTTGGCATATTTTAAGCCTATGGCAAATCTAAAAAAATAGACCCCCTAGCTCAAACAATAAAACATAGTCATTTTTTTATTAATAAGATATTTTTTAAAAATAAAATATGTAAAATGAAAGAGACATAAATTGTCAAAAGAAATTGATTGTATCATTTATTCGCCACTTATCAACATAGCCATCACCATATTAATAATATCTATGTTATAAAAATTTTAATTTATTTGATTTATAGCTTGTGATTTAAAAAAACTCAAAAAATATTATTTTGGACGACCTTCTATATGATTGGATAATTAGATTATTAGGGTTAACAAAATTAAACTTTTTGTCATCTATAATTATTTTATAATATTTCTTTTAGGTGCCCTTAATTGGTTGGGCACGAGGCAGAGGCCTTTGGATCTCCCCTCAGGTCCCGCCTTTATTTTTCATATACCAAGCGTGTTCGACGGGAATTTCTTCCGGCACAAAATTAAAATAACGGAAAAAAAAAGACTTCAGCAACTCCGAAAACACAAGGACGTTGACCAAGCTAACATTTATTTAACATTCAATGGTAGAAGACTTTGACGGACCTTAATTCCAACTCAACCAAGCGGGTCAAATATTAATCTTGCAGCCGACCAAGTCTGCAATCTCAGTCTGGCCGGTCTAACGACGTGACCCACGCAGAAGATACGTAAAAACCATGCACGCGATAACACGTCCACTCCATTCATATATGTCTAGCTCTTCCTCTCTCTCCTGCACGCTATATATACACGAACCCAGCTCTCTCTCTCCCCACCACCAACATATATCATTGAAGAATCAGTTCCCGAAACACCATTGAATCTGTAGGTATACAACCTTCGACAGATTTTCTTTAGGCGATCAATACACATGGCGATGGGGAAAGGACAGGTCGTCGTGTTGCTTCTGTTGATTGTTTCGAGCTTGCAACCGCAGGGACTGAGGGCAGCAAGGCCGATGGCTGCAGAAAGCAGCGGGCTGCAGGCAGGGCTGTGGAGCGGCCTGGTGCTGCAGCTGCTGCCGCAGGGGCCGACGCCACCGTCGCAGCCGTCCTGTTGCACCAGCAACCCCAACATCCCGCCCCCCAAGGGCTGCGTTTGTAAACCTTGATAATATTATTCACTCGGCTGTTAGGGGACGTAGCATGAACGCTGGGAAAGCCTGGGGTTTAGGATATATGATTGGTATTCGAAGAGAATACAAATTGTATTCTCTCTTAGATAGTTTTATTTATTTTTCATGTTTTTGATACAAGTGTAGTTTCAAAGTTAATAAAAATAAAAGTTCTTGAAGTTTTATAGCCTATCATGTATGGCGTCTAATTTCTATCAACATCTTGTAATGATACAGCTTCATGTCTGATCAGCTTATTTGCCAACTCAAATATTATGTTTTTTGTCCCAATCAAACAAATGACTTTCCTCCTCATGCATGCTAGATGACACACCGTGCGAGATCATGGATGATATAGTGTGTGTGATATAGGAGGATTCGAAGATTTTTATTATTTTTTTGATAATTTTTATTTTAGTAATTTTTAGAGTTTTTGATATTTAGAATAATTTTGAAAATTTTTATTTGTTATATTTGAAAATTTTAAATCCGTTTAGGATTTTTAAGATTTCAAATTCATTAAAAAATTTTCTTTTCTATTAGGATTTTTTTCCTTTCTTTACAAGTTAGGGTTTGAGTCTATATAAACATCTTGTTAGTTGATGTTTAGGAAGAAGTTTTCGGTTTAATAATATTTTTGATAGTGCCGTTTATTTTTCTATCTCCTGGTATTCTTTTGAATCAACAGGTTTTAGACGATTAATTTTCGATGTTCGCAGTCGATCAAATGTAATCAATATTGTTCACAGAATAATCGCTATCCCGCCTAGCGTTAGTTGGTATCAGAGCTCTCAGATTCGTTGGATCATCGTCATAGTTGTGATCGTGGTCATGACAAGCAAATTTCAGCTGAGAAAGTCTCACACTGTGATTATAGCACGCAAGACAAGATTCTTGATTTACAAAGAAAAGTTTCAAAGTTATCCTAGCGTCTAACGTCGCAAGATCTAAAAGATTATAAATTCTCTTATCCTAATTCTTTCACTTTTAAAAATTTCTATCACAATCACGAAAGTTATGGTCAAAAGAAGCGGTAAGATATTAGATTTCCAGTTGATCTTCTTGAATTTTTTGGGACTGAGGAATTTGTTGATTGGCTTAACGAAGTGGAGAAAAATTTTTATTATGAATAAGTGTCTGATCGTGTAAAAGCCAAATTGTTCATTATCAAACTCACTGACTGATCATCAACATGGTAGGAGCAGTTACGATGCTCACGAGACAGACAAGGCAAAATCAAGATCACTGATTGTTAGAAGATGAAAAGTTACTTTCTTCCTTTCGGCTATACTCAAACTATGTTTCAATGACGTCAGACATTAAGGCAGGATGCAAGATCAGCCAATGATTACACGAAGGAATTTTACTAGTTAATTGAGGAAGATGAGATCAAGGTAATTAACGAGCCGATATGTATAATGAAAAATCAGAATAGTCGGTGATCCAGTTTTTGACGATGCTGACGAAGAGGAGATAGACCTAGACGAAGCGTTAATCGAAGACCAAAATTTCACTTTGTCTGATGGCAATCAACAACCTAGTTCATCTATCGATGAAGCCCCAGACTCCATCTTCTCACCTTGCATTGATCTGACATCTTAATTTATTCAACATGCAGACGAGACCAAGGTGATTAGTGAGCCGGTATATGACAATGATGAAGTTGATGAAATACTTTATGATGATGACCATGAATCACAACAAAATCAACCATATGCTTGAATTCTCCTTCATGGACAGATACAAAAGGTGCTAAACAATTAGATGATAAAGTCAATAAGACTCAGTTTGCTTCAGCACAATCTTCAAGGTTGGGAATAGGTTATGAAATATTAGATTTTGGCAAAGTAATAAGAAATTTATTTCTTCTGTCACAAATGTAAGTTTTTGTGACCACGGTTCCAAGGATTCGCTTGTAGAATCAGATAAATCTATTGTTGGCACTCAAACTATTATTTGTTCTATGAAAGGCTCCCCTTCAAGCTTGGACTTATCAGGTGTTGTTATTTCTTCATTAAACAACAACGATGAAATCTTGTTTTGAAAGAGACTTTTGTAACTTCTATTGTGGGGCCCTCTAGTGAAGTTAGATTGTGATGTAAATTTCATAAATTGAGGAATCCAAATTTGAAAGTGGAAAGGATGTTGAGCTTGTTGTTGATAATTTATGCAGAATACGAATCTTAGCATAGATCTTTGCAGGATAATTGATTGAGTCGAAACTATCCCCATAGCTCTGAGAAACAATACAAATTTCACAGATTTCTCTAGCATTTTTTTTATCATAGTCAATTTGGAGCTTCTCTTACAACAAATTTAAGTTCACAGGAACTTCATTTTAGCATATATGAAATTTCTCCAAAATGATCATTTTCTTATGACAACACCAAGTTTATCATTATGGATGAGTTTCTTTGTGATATACTAAAGTCTCTTTAGACAGTCATGTTTGTGACATCGTGATTCATATGGAAATTAAAAGGAACTCATCACAGTTAGATGCAATTTGTAAGGAAAAAAGTGCTTGAGGGGCGCGAAGATGGGCAAAAGCAGCATCCACAATGTCATGCTTGTCAGCGGATTGACGAGGATTCCTAAAGTCTAGCAATTATTAGTTAATTTTATTAATTTGGTGTCATACGATTTTCTTCCTGGGCGACCACCTAACACTACTCTAAACTCGAGGATGAGTTTTTTCAACTTAGGCCACTAAGGTAGGAGGATTCAAAACTTTTTATTACTATTTTGATAATTTTTATTTTTATTAATTTTTAAAAAAATGTATATTTAGAGTAGTTTTAAAAAAAATTATTTTTTTATATTTGAGGATTTTAAGTCTGTTTAGGATTTTTAAGATTTCGAGTCTGTTAAGAATTTTTCTTTTTTATTAGAATTTTTTCTTTCTTTACAAGTTAGGGTTTGGGTCTATATAAGCATCTTGTTAGTTGATGTTTAGGAAGAAGTTTTTGGTTTAATAATATTTTCAACAGTGACGTTTATTTTCCTATCTCTTGGTATTCTTTCAAATCAGTAAGTTTTAGACGATTGATTTTTGATGTTAGCAGTCGATCAATAGAATCAATATTACCCATAGAATAATCGCTATCTTATCCGACGCCAGTGTGCCTCACAAGATCCATGTGCAACTCAAGCTGCAATGCTTCAATGTTGCATTTGCTAACCTAGTCGTCATTGTTGGTGCAAATGGGTTCCTCTTCCACTACAAACATGTAGAGCTATTGTGATGGCTAGATCCCATATTGATGCCAAATTTATGATGGAAATTTAAATTGTCACATTGTTGAACTATGACAAAAATCTTCATCATAAATATATATAACTATTAAGGGATAGTGACTTAGAGATAACACATTGTAATGAAAATTACTAGAAAATATAATTAGATGTTAATAAATGAAATTGTTTTTTGTTCACAATCTCTTTAATTTATCTCATGTATAAGTGAAAGGTTCCAACGAAAGCTATTAATTATATACTCTCTTGTTATAGTAATAGACCAATAAATATGAGACGCATGTTCCTTGATTGATTAAGGATCCTATAAGTCAAAACATCATCACCTAATGATGTTCCCAAAATGTGAACCCTATGATTACAATCCAAATCTACATGTAACACACTTTTCTTCTTGCTTAAGCGCCTCACCTCCATCTTCATTTGCTTACAGAAAGGCCCACCTTCAAGTCTTCACCCACTTATCAAGTTGCCTCCAAGTCCTCACTCATCTACGTACCTAGAAGCTTTACCTTCGGCTCTTCATATATTAGCCTAGAGGCTTCACCTCCAAGTATTCATCCATCCGTCTAGAGGCCTCATCGCCGATGTTCATCCAATCCCATAACAACTTGCCAAGCTCTTATCAACCATAACCTTACAGGCAACTATCTAAATTTTGAGATAGGGCATTGACTTTATAGTACAACTAGTATGTGTTATGTTTTTATTATATGACTGCAATAGATGATCTCATACAATTGTAGATATTATGATCTATAGACAACCATATAGGTGGAATTATGGGTGAGAAAACCACTAAATATGATTCATCATAAGATCTCATTTAGTTTGTTAGTGTCTATAAAGGTCTTTTGAAATGGTTGCATTTGATCTTTAAACTAAGATTACTACAATTGTCATCTTATAAGAGAATCATGGCATTCTAATGACAATTTACTATTTGAGTACACATTTTCTATATGTTTAATTGGATCTTAAACTCATTTACTGAATATCCATAATACGATTCATAGCATAAGAGAATTTATGATTGGATCATAACTAGTGAGCATCTCTACATGTGCAATTATGAATGTATTGAAATTATCCTTGGTCAAGTAATTGATGAGCACGGGCGTCATCAATTCTGTTAAGACTAGCACGTTTAATTCCTTGGTTTGCCAATCAATTTTTCTCACTTGTTGGAAATATTGGATGGTGAGAGTTAAATGTGAATACTAGTTAAAGGTAACTAATTCATTGGAGTGACCTGCCTTAAGACTTCATATGGTTCTATACATATATCAATGAAGATCTCAGTGCAGCTTAAGTGTGAGTTTTCTTTGACTTATGGTATTCAAGTCACCTTGGTCATGGAGGCTTATACTTTGACATCTTAAGCAAATATCTCCGAGGAGGTTTGGACCTAGGATGATTGAGTATAAGTTGAAGTGTTTGAAAGTATTTGAATAGCCCATAGAGGATTCACTGCTCTTTGAAAATGAGACGTATATCTTGCAGCCGCTTATCAGGATTGTTACTAAAAAATTTTGGCCAAAGCATTACATATTAAGAGTACGATACTCTTGGACACATATACAAGTAACTTGAATCCATAAGACAAGAAAGCAAACTTAGGCTAGGTGTGGCGTGATCAGCCTAGTGTGGGATGATACACATAGACCATGTCCTGAAATAAGCGGGTATAAGATGGTGAAAGGAACAAAACACGTCTCATTATAGCTGCTGAAGGGTTTAGAAATTATTCTAGAATTAATCATTAATTTTTTGATCAATTGAAGATCATGATGTAGTACTAGGTGTCACTCATGATCGTTCTGTAATTAATAGTTAATTACAGACGACCAATATAACCTGGAACCTATTAGGTCACACGCACTATAAGTTCTCTGAAGGACTTAAAAAGGATTTGAGAATTAGATCCTCAGATAGAGAGAAATAAAGTCTGGTTGGACCAGACAAAAATAAAATGATAAATTTCGTCTTATGATAATGAAATAAATAAAATTGGTTTGGTTCAAATCAAAGATGGTTTGATTATTGAACCAAATGATTTGATTTTAAACCAAATTGAACCAACTTGGTTTGGTTCAGGATGAAAGATATTTTGGTAAAATGGACGAGATGAGAAGCTTCATCTTGTGAAGTCGAAGTGAACAAAACTAGTTTGAGTCAAATCGGAGGTCGTTTGGCTATTGGACTAAATGATTTAGGTTTGAACCAACTTAAACTTGGTTTGCTACAGTAAACCCTAAATCTAGTCCAGTTTGGTTTATTTTCATATTCTGGTTCAGCCTAATTTTTTCTTTTTTCTCCACTCGGTCGATCGCGCGCACAGAGAAGAAGATCACGATTTCTCTGCGCACAATCCTGCAATTGTCAGTGAGGAAATCGTGTGGGTCATGATAAAAATCTCATCGTTGGTAGCATGGAGGTGATGAGGCCCAAAACCTTAGCTCGACCGCGTGGGAGATCAGAAGGAGAAGACACTGAACCCTAATCACCCCTGTTCGCGCTGTCTGCCGAGAGCGGCTGGTCGTCGCATCTCATTCTTCCTCTCGAGCACGGGCATCACCGGTCAAGGACACGAGTGTCACCTCCCATCGCCGATCGAGGCTCTCCTTCTTCCTCCCGAGCACGACCCTTTCCTTGTCAATCGTGTGTCAACCACCAATCCCAATCAGGTTTTCCTCGAGCGCGCCCGATCAGAGCCAAGCGTTAGAGAAAGGGGAAAGGTTCCCCGTCGTAGTGTTCTTTCCCTTTTGTGGTTTTGGGATTCGCCGTGTTGCTTGATCGAAAAAACCATGGTCGATCGTGATCCCTATTTTCTCCCGTTGAAATCCCTTTTCTGATTTCTCTCGATGAAGAAAGCGTCAGCCATTCTGGTTGCTTCCCATGTGAAGACCACAAGGCCGATGCTAACAATTCGATTCGAAAGCTTGTGAAGCTACAATTATCGGAGTTCACCACACACCATCGAGCTTTTGAAGTTGCGGGTGTTGAAAATAATGTCCAGCCATTGGAGCCCTTGTGAAGAGCTATCGCTGGCTACTAGTGAAGGGTTGTTGTCGGAGTTATTGTTAGGGTTTGCCGTCTCAAGCTTATGAAGCTTCCGAAATATTCCATCAATGTTGGAAAGAGTTTCTGATGATTTGCTTCTTTATCGGTGGTCAAAGGTTGACCATCGAAACTACATCGAGAATATGATTATCAGTGATAGTTAAAAAATCCTGAAAAATGATCGCGATAAGTGTTGTTGCATGTTTTCGAAATTAAGGTTTCTCTCATATCGATCGTTGTCGATTGTCGGCTAGTATCGAAGACGGTGATGCGACTCGTGGCTTCGAAAGCCGTCCAAATGAGGGCTTAGTGTGGATCACCAGTAGAGGTGGAACTTCAACAAGGACTACTCGATTGATGCAAATCCCGCTCAACGTCATCTACCAGGTACGTGTAGAATAATTTGTTATTCTGTAAAATTTTAAATTTTTAGCTATGTCATATATATGTTATTTTCTGTATTTGCATGCATGTGTTATGATAATTAATTTTACTTATTATTCTATTTTCGCTGCACATGTTTGTGAGACATGTAAACACGCACATTGCACTGGAACGATCTCAACAGAGGTTAGGAAAGGGAAAGTCCAAGAAGGTCAAGGGTGATCGAATATTTGGCAATTGAGAAGTCTACCTATGAAAGTGACTAGTTCTAACTAGAGGTTAGGCAAAGGAAAAATTAAACAAATCAAGGCTGACCAGATGCTTGTCAGGTGGGAAGTTTACCTATGAAAGTGATTAGTCCTAACTGAAAGTTAGGCACGGGTAAGCCTAGTAGGTTAGACCTATAGGGTAAGGCTTAAGTAAGTCTAGTAGGTCAGACGGACTATATGTAGGCTTAGGTTGCTTTGTTTGTGTGTATGTTTATCTTGCAGGAACTAAGAGCTGGAAGTAAGATTGAATAAGCATAGGAGGAGCAAACAGAAACAGCCAAACCAAACCCAGGGTCAACTCAAGCAAACCTGAGTTGATTGGATCTGAGCATCCAGATGTTACTCCGGGTGCCCGGACGGTCCAGGCGCCTCTGGATGGTCCAGGTGCCTGAATCAAGAAGAATTGACCCCGATAAAGATTGAAAAGATCGGATCGGATCGTATCTAGATGCTTGGATAAGTCTATATAAGGACCTCAACCTGCACTACAAGGAACAACTTCTCTACTCCTCATTTTTTATCCTACGGTGCTGTTGAATACGAACAAATTCTGCTTGTGCGATCCAGAAAGCTCCAGGAAGGGTGCGTTGCGCTTAGGACTGATGTCTCGAGAGTTTGTTATTACATTTTAGTCTTATAATTTATACTTGCATTTTATATATTTTGGACTGTAAGATGGATTTCTCTACCTTTGAAAAAGTTTTGAAAAGAAAATCATTAATGGACGAGTGTCTTTCCGTGCATAGACCTTAGACTACTAACTTTGAGGGATTAGGAATCAAGTAAATACACGAGCCCCCTGCTTGTTATTACTAATTCCACTACTAATTTTTATAAAGTCGAATAAACAAAGAATACACTATTCATCCCTCCCCTCTAGCACGCCCACTAGTCCTACAGAAATGTAGGGCAGTTTCTTTGAACTGGTGTTGTTGATAAGATTGGGTAGTGCCTTGAGGTGATTAATGAGGCATTTGGTAGCATTCAAAACCATCTTTTAATGAGGCATGTCTAACTAGGAAGTTAGCTAAATCTGAGGATCGAGTTAAGTTGCTCTTTAAAGAAGTCAAAGACCTTAAGGAATAAGTCAACTCGAATCCCTCAACTAACCATGTTCAAGATGGAAACTCAACTCAAGTTGCAAGATTTGAGGAAGAAAATTTCATCTTGAAAGGTCAAGTGGAGGGACTCAAGGAAACATTGGAAAGGTTCAACTTAGGCTCCAAGTATTTGAATATGATACTTGGATCCCAACAAGCCATGTACAATAACTCCAGACTCAGATATTGTAAGACTTACTCATTTCATGTTTTGATTTTCTAGATTGTCTCAACAAACTTGGTTGGTTCTTTAATCTATACAAGAGAAGCAATTCATCTCATGGCATCCGAAGCCAAGGGAGGGCACATATTTAACATGGATGGTGTAGGCTTTGGCGAATCAAGCACACCATTGTTAGTCATGTAAGGTTTAATTTTTTTTGTTGCCCTAATGTTTTGTTTGTTTCTTTGAAAGGTATCATATCATCTCCCCTTGTGGATCTAGCTTCACATGACCTATATAAACAAGTTATTATTTGCTGTCTTGTAAGCAACAACTCTCACGGATGAGAATCACAAAGGAAAAAAGAAAAGCAAGTTTCTTGTTTACTTAATATTTTCATTGTTTCTTCTAAATTCAAAAGTTATGCTTATTTATTATTGACATGTTAAAGCATTTTGATGTTTTTAAATCACTTCCTCTTATGTCTTGATTAGGTCCTATGAGTCCCCGGGGCCATGGTGCCGCGGTAGGACATCCAGGTTGTGACCCAGGCATCCGCGGTTCGATCCCCAGCTACGGCGTATTTGCAGGAATTTTCCTCCAAATGGGGATCACAATCAAAGGATGTTGGGCATCTGGGTTGGCCGCTGCGTACGCTTCCCGATTTACCCTGGTGGTCGGTGGGAAACTTCCGTGGGACCGGGCCGGTCACCCCCAGGGATTGAGTCTATGAGACTGACTGGGATTATTATTTTTTTATTAGGTCCTATGATCTTTTATTGAAGTTTGAGAATGTACTTGGAGGAATGATGGCTTGGTATGATTTTAACCTTTCAATGAAAAATTATTAATTTTATATACTTATCATGTTATTATAATTTTAAACAAACATGAAATGTATTTGCCATTAACCGTAAGCGAAGACTACTATTAGGTGTATATGAAATATACTTTATTTGTTTCTTGTTTATTATGATATTCAATCTTTTAAATTATTTATACTAACTTTTTATTTATTATTTTATTTTACTTATACAAATATATGCATTGTATTTGTAGATGATAGATTCCTGACTTTTACTTACAATATGATGTAAAAACTTAATATTTTGAGAGCATTATACTAGTGTATAGTTAGTTTTTTATGTAAAAAATTTATCATAATTAGTTATTGCATTTATAAATTTGACTCAAATGATTGCTAGATGAATAAAAATTATATATTAACACTTTAATTTATATTTTAAAAAAATTTATTTCTATTTTGAGTGATCGATGAATTGCCATAATGTGTAAATTTTGAATTTGAATTACATATTTTAAATAAATATTAATGATAATTTTCATTGTCTTTATAAATTATTATAAATGACATTTATGTTATAAACGAACGAGACGAAGAACGATATAGAGAATAAAGGAGAGAAATTCTTATTTCTTCTTCAAATGGTACCTCTACTACAATGCTTCATACATGTCCTATTTATAGGACTAAAACAAGAACAAATTAATGAATATTAATATGAAATTAAATGTCTCATATTAATGCTAGAATATGAAGCACCAAGAGTTATACATAATGACATCAATTTACTATTGCATTTATAATAAAAACGACATTTTATTCATAATTTTCTATCCTAATATATATATCTTAAAATTATATACGTATATGTATATGTATATTATATATTTTCCTCGTATGTTCTCTCATTGGTTCTTTGCCAATGGCCCGCAGCGGGCCCACCATCCATTGCGCACTGCCCCATCGACTCGAAAAACCCAACGGTATCCAATCATTTACTTCCACGTCTCCTGCAGTGGAAAATTCCACAAGCCTTCTCTTCTGCAAAATCTTGAGCGTCCGATCCCACCAGGGCAACCGATCCGACGCTTCACATCACACTATCCGAATCGGCCCCACACAACACTTGGACTTAATCCTCTTCCCTCCACGTCAAGGGCCATTCGTCAAGCCAGTACCAACACGACGCGTGGAGTGTGTCTCATCCGCTCCGTCCGATGCTACACCGTGGCGATATCGACATCGACCCTCACGGCGAAGTTATAAGAATTCGAAGGGCTCGATCGAGATCCAGAAAAGCAGCGATCGAAGCAACGCGATGAGGAAGTGGGCACTGTCTTCCGCACTCCTCCTTCTCCTCCTCCTCTCCACCGTCCCCGACCAAGGTAGTCCCTCGATCCGCCGCTTCGTGCTTCCGATTTGATCTCTTCGATGAGCCCTCGATCAATTTCTGTTGGTTTGGTTTTGATGATTAGGGGTTTACGTGAGGTTCTTACTGAGATTCTTATTGATCTCGCAGGGAGGAAGCTCCAAGCGAATGCGGAGGGAAGCGTGGACTCTGATGACCTCGCTGATCTGCCGAAGGTGGAGGAGAAGCTCGGAGCTGTTCCCAGTGGACTGTCGACCGACTCCGAAGTCACCAAAAGGTGACCTGTTTTCCTTCATTTTTGTCCCATCTTGTCATTGCTATTCGTTATGTTTTGAGAATTTTCGTGCTTTGTAATAGAGAGGCGGAGTCGATCTCGCGGAAGACACTGCGGAGCAATGCCGAGAAATTCGAGTTCCAAGCGGAGGTTTCTCGGCTGATGGATATTATCATCAACTCGCTCTACAGTAACAAAGATATCTTCTTGAGAGAGCTTATCTCGAACGCTTCTGATGTAAGTTGATAGTTTATTTGTTTTCTCTATTGTATGCTTTGTTATTATCCTTAAATTTGTTTGATTCATGTATTAACTTACATTTCTAGCGATCAAATCGTTGAATATGTTATTTATTTGTTTGTTTTTGATAAAAGGCGTTGGATAAGATCAGATTCCTTGCACTTACCGATAAGGAGGTCCTGGGTGAAGGCGACAACACGAAGCTCGAAATCCTTGTGAGTAGCAACTAGACAAATAAAGCATTCCTTCTTAGTAGGGAATTAAGGTTTATAATGATCTTTGTTTGTCAATTCAGATAAAGTTGGATAAGGAAAAGAAGATCCTGTCTATTCGTGACCGAGGTGTTGGTATGACAAAGGATGATTTGATCAAGAATTTGGGGACCATCGCCAAGTCTGGAACTTCCGGTATTCTCAATTCTTCATATGTTTTATGAGTACTCTAGTTTTCTCCAACTGCTTGATAAACTTTGCTCCAACTGAGTAAGAACTTACATGGATCTGCTGTTGTTGCATGCAGCTTTCATGGAGAAAATGCAGACAGGAGGTGACCTGAGTCTCATTGGGCAATTTGGTGTTGGCTTTTATTCTGTGTATTTGGTTGCTGATTATGTTGAAGTTATTAGCAAGCACAACGACGACAAACAGTCAGTTGATAAACTTATTTGTGTTTCCATTCTAAATTCGTAGTCACCTGAATGAAGTTTTTGATGTACAGATGGTTTTTTATTGGTCTGATTACCTTCTTGGCATCTTCTTTTTAACATTTCAGGTACGTATGGGAGTCCAAGGCTGATGGGTCGTTCGCTGTGTCTGAGGATACATGGAATGAACCACTTGGTCGTGGAACTGAGATAAGGCTGCATTTAAGAGATGAAGCCAAGGAGTATCTTGAAGAAGACAAATTGAAGGTTGGTGTTTATATTGACTTTTCTATTAGTTCTACTTGTAGTTTGCTTGAGTTGTATAAATGTTGTCCCCACATTTCTCCTTGCCAAATTATATATTTCTTACACTTTGCATTCACTGTCTTATGAACTTCGTTTACAACAGTATAGATCTTCTTTCGATTTGCAAATTATAACGGCCACACTTTTGTGAATTTATTGCCCTCTGATATTTCTTTCCTATCAACCCTAGGTTCTGTACCATGCACTTCAGTATTGGATCCTTATTGTCCAACATGATTCTCCATTTTCCTTTGACCTATCCTCTTATTGTAAGCTAATAGTTTATCATTTAATCATGAAGCAACTTGAACTTTTGCATTCCCGTTAGGTTAGATGTTTATTAGACGGTTTACTGGATCCCATGCGCATTTGGTATTTTTAAAAATTCTTATATCATTAGTTTGCATTTATTGATATTACCTCAATTTACAGCTAAAATAATGATTGTAAATATTGTCCCTTGTTTATAGGAACTGGTGAAGAAGTATTCTGAATTTATCAACTTCCCCATTTATCTGTGGGCTAGCAAACAGGTGGATGTTGAAGTTCCATCCGATGAAGAAGAGTCTTCTGATGAAGAGGAAACATGTATGTCTTTGATGTCTACTTGCTGAGAATTTCTTTCTGTAAGTGCCATATTTTCCTATGTGTCGTTCTGAGATGAATGCATTTTTATTTGATTTCAGCTGAAACTACAACTACAGAAGAAGAAGAGGAAACTGATGAGGATTCTTCTGAGAAAAAGCCAAAGACAAAAACCGTAAAAGAAACCACTTATGAGTGGGAACGCCTGACTGACATGAAAGCCATATGGCTTCGCAATCCCAAGGAGGTTACTGAGGAAGAATACTCGAAATTCTACCACTCTTTATCAAAGGTAATCTCTGTTATTTGATATATATAGATGTGTGTGTATATATATGTATGCATAAACACTGAATTTATACTAAAATTTCAAACAAAAAGGTTTTGTTTTTTTTGGATAGGTTTTTTTTAATTGAAAAAAGTACAAATTATTTTTTCCAAGGTGACAGAACCTGACATGTAAATCTGGTTTATCAAAGGGAAAAGTCATACCTGAAGCAACATGATAATTTCTGCAAATTTCTACTTCTTATATAGGATTTCGGCGATGACAAGCCATTGGCCTGGAGTCATTTTACTGCTGAAGGTGATGTCGAGTTCAAGGCTTTGCTCTTTGTGCCTCCAAAGGCTCCTCATGATCTCTATGAAAGCTACTATAACAATAACAAGTCCAACTTGAAGTTGTATGTCAGAAGGGTTTTCATTTCTGATGAGTTTGATGAACTTCTACCTAAATATCTTAATTTCTTGAAGGTTCGAAATCAAAAAGTCAAATACCACCTCAGATTTCTTCATGGGGTCATATTCGATAAAACAGTAACTTCATTTGTCTAATTTATGGATGCAGGGTCTTGTTGACTCTGATAGTTTGCCACTTAATGTCTCACGAGAAATGCTCCAACAACACAGCAGTCTAAAGACAATTAAGAAGAAGTTGATCCGCAAGGCTCTTGATATGATTAGGAAAATTGCTGATGAAGATCCAGATGAGTTCCATAACAAAGATAAGCCAGGTTTGCTTTTTCATGTTGGTTCTTTTTTATATGCAGTATTTGACTGTTAAATTTGGTCTTGAACTTTGTTATTTTGGCAAATAGATGCAGAAAAGGGAAGTGGAGATGATGAGAAGAAGGGACAGTACACCAAGTTCTGGAATGAGTTTGGCAAGTCTATCAAGCTCGGAATCGTAGAGGATGCTCATAACAGAAACCGTCTTGCTAAACTTCTTAGATTTGAAAGGTTTGTTTTACTAAATTTGGTTGTTTTTTCCATTGGCCTGATTATAACGATGGCGTGTTTATAATCATGGTTTTCTATATATCTCTTGATTACAGCACGAAGTCTGAAGGTAAACTAGCCTCACTGGACGAGTATATCTCTAGAATGAAGCCGGGGCAAAAGGACATATTCTACATAACTGGAACCAGCAAGGAACAACTGGAGAAATCACCATTCCTTGAGAGACTTACGAAGAAGAACTATGAGGTCAGTGTCAATGAATTTATGTGTTTGGTCTATAGGAATAAAAGGAATGGCTATTCTATTCGTTAAGATTTTACATTGAATAAATATTCCCATATTTGTTGCAAAAAAAAATTAGAATGCCAATTCTCATAGGATTGTGTATAGGATTAGCTATTCTTGCTGATTGGGAGCATCAAATAGGCCACTAGACCATTTGGACAGTCAAGCTAGTTAGATCAATTGGGTTAAGTTAGGTAGACGGTTGGGCCAAATGGGCTTGCTTAACAGTTCAAAATAGGTTAGATCTTACATGTCGGGCTGAAGGAGCAAACTGGTAGGATTAGTTGGGTTGTTGGAATGAGCGGGTGGATCGATCAGTTTGTGTTGCCAGAACAATTGGATTCCTTGTGCGGGGTGGATTGAGCAAGTTGAATAAGTTGGTCGAGTCAAGGGGAGGGGGATATTGGTTGGGCTGAAGGGCCAATCAGATTGAGAACCGGGAGTGAGATAAGCAAGGTAAATCTGTCTCTTTTTACTTGGCAGATCATGCATAAGCTATACAAGTTAAGGACAAAATATGTCAAGTAGGCATAGTTTATCATTATAAAAATTAATTTGTTATAACATTCCTAGGAATTAAGCACTGAAATGATGGCTTCATCAATTATCAGACAATTTGTTTTATATCAAATTTGATCAATTATAGCAATGAGATCAAGATTGTCATCGCCAGGCCTTATCTGTTTAACCCAACTCTGTTTCAGTCCATTTGTAGGCTTATTATATTTGTGATGACAATAAATAGATCTTGACTAATGATCACATCATTTTCACTCCTATAAAACAGTTTGAATAATTTCACATATCGATTCAACACTTTTAAAGGAACTCACATACCCAAAGAGAGGTCATTTCTCTCGTAGTGAATATAAACTAACATACAAACCTTCCATTTCTTTGTTGCAGGTCATATTCTTCACTGATCCAGTTGATGAATACTTGATGCAATATCTGATGGACTACGAAGACAAGAAGTTCCAAAATGTGTCAAAGGAAGGCCTCAAACTTGGAAAAGACTCGAAGCTCAAGGACCTCAAGGAATCCTTCAAGGAACTGACCAACTGGTGGAAGGATGCTCTCTCCAGCGAGAATGTCGACTCCGTCAAAATCAGCAACCGGTTGGACAACACCCCCTGCGTGGTGGTCACCTCCAAATTCGGATGGAGCGCAAACATGGAGAAGATCATGCAGGCTCAAACCCTCTCCGACTCGAGCAAACAAGCTTACATGCGCGGCAAGAGGGTGCTCGAAATCAACCCGCGGCATCCTATCATCAAGGAACTTCGCGACCGAGTCGCTCAGGATTCAAAGGTAGCCACAGATCATTTGTACGGTATCTGATACAAACTCCATGCTCACACCATTTGAAATTTGTACAGGATGAGGGCCTGGAGCATACGGCACGGCTTGTGTACCAAACTGCTCTCATGGAGAGTGGCTTCATTCTCAATGATCCGAAGGATTTCGCCTCCAGCATATACAAATCAGTGCAGAAGAGCTTGGATATCAGCCCCGATGCGACCGTAGAAGAGGAAGACGACGCCGAAGAACCCGAGCTCGAGACGAAGGAATCGAATACTGAGTCTGATAATGGAGATGAGGAGCAGGTTATGAAGGATGAACTGTAGAGCAGTATTTTGTGGCAAGTTTTGGTATTATTATTACAATTAGGAGAAGCCTGAGGACTGCTAGAGTTAATCCAATTTTAAGCGGTAACCATAAAAACATTGATTCCTGCTGCTGCATGAATTCATTCTATCGTATGAAAATTACACATGAAATTAATTCGACCCATATCCACTGCTACCAGCACTGGTCCGTCTCCCACCGCCGCCGCGGCTGCCTCGACGAACAGGCTCCGGCGGCGGCAGGCATCACCCGGTGATCGTACTCTGCTCGTTTGTGCGGGTCGGAGAGCGTGGCGTAGGCGGCGTGGACCCGGATGAACTCGTCCCCAGCGCCGGCCACGTCGGGGTGGCACGTCAGCGCCAGCCGCCTGTACGCCGCCTTGATCTCCCCGCCCGTGGCGCCCGCTGGCACCCTCAGCACCTCGTAGAGCGTCGCCGCAGCACAGCGAATTGTCAGGCGGCGCCGCCAGGGAGCAGACGGCGGCAGCGGCGCCGGGAGTTGGTGGACAACCAGAGTAGAGCGTGCCATCGATGGCTTGGTTGGAGTTAGATCGAGTTGCAACGGTGGTATATATAGATATATATACAGCACACAGAGACACTGAAGCAAAAACCATGGGAATTCAGAAGTGGAATTAGATTTGGATTCGAACTTTCTGTGGATTAACTAATGAATCCAATGGATTTTACTGTTTGAGATAGCGATGGGAAAGTAGGGTGGAGCACAAGGTGGAAGTGTGGATCACATTGGTAAGCTGGCACCGACCTTGTAATATATATATTAATTTAAATCTCATTTAAAACTTTAAGGTGATTCTCCTGGAACTTTCCAAATGCTCTCTGTTTACTTCTCTCGATCGTTGGATATATGTGCATAAAAAAATATTTTAATAATAATTTACAGGTATATTATAGATGCTTTATAAATATTTAAAAAATTTAAATTGTTATTATGTGACTTAAAATATTGTATATAAAACGTTATATATAACAAAGGATAATATTTGAAGTATGATAATTTAAATTTATCCGTAATTAGAAATTAAAGTTGGGATCTTTAATTTAAAAATATTAACGTGGTTCGTTACGTTTCAAATGAAATAATTTTATCCTGACCGTTAATAATGAGATTATTGAACTGAAAGTGCTTTATATAATTGATTATATAGGAATATAACATGATTAATTTTAAATCTCGATTCTGAATAATTAATAGACTAAATATTACATCTTTGACTTAGATACAAATGAGAGTGTCAAATATTCTTGATATATTAAAAATATAAAAAAATAAATAACTGAGAATATGAATATACTTAAGGAAATCCATTCCTTAAAAAAAAACAAAGATAGATGAACGGTTTCTTAAGTGTTAATTTGAGATTTGAATAATAAGAGTGCTCAATTTATGATTAGATCATAAATATATTATTCATTAGAAAATCAATGAGACTTAAGGAAAACGAGATAATTAAATAAATAGGTTAGCGAAAGTTATCTAACTTTGATTATGAACGGTTTATGTTTTATTCATTATTGTTAAATAATTTTATATCTGTAATTTCAAGAGTGTAATTTCAAATTTTTAATGGAGTAACTTTGGAATTAATGATATTGACATACTACTTAAAGAGTTTAATTTATTATCAATATTATTAGAACTTGAAATTATAGGTCCATAGTTTCCCATGCCATCTCCGAATTACTTTGAACACTTCTGATAAAATTATTAAATTTATCAACTTAAAATTATTGAATTTTAAATTACTATACATCCTTAATTGAGTGAGTAAAAATTACAAATGAAAAATATTTTCTTTTGAATTATTTTGAATTTTATACATCCATCATCAACTTGATGATCCTCGGCTTCCGACTTCTCTCCCAAGTCTGTACGGGATTGATTTTCCAAATTACTCTTGACTGTTCAATAGCTCTAGTCCCCATCCTATTCAATAACTCGGCTCCTCGACTAGATCTTTTGGATCACTTTTATATAGCTCAGCATCCTCGGTGCCCCATGCTTCTTAAATTGAATTTCGTTCGATTCTGCTTTTCAGTTTGATTCAGTGGGAGGTAGGGGCGGAGCCACGAGGGGGGCAAGTAAGGGCCACTGCCCCCCAGCTTTTTATTTTTTTGAAATAAATTATTAATATTTTAATATATATATTTTAAAATTAATAATTAATTGTTAAATATTTAAAATGTGCCCTCCTTCTCGTGGAAACCTGTCTCCACCCACTGGGAGGGACTATTGATACTAGGGGATTCTACTTTCCTTCTAGCCCAATAGATCTGACCCACATGAAACAAAGGCTACAATAAAGGGGGTCCGATACTATTCTTCTTTTCCACTTTCTTTCTTCTCAGTCCAGAGTCGAATGCCGACTTGATCGTTGTAGGGGTCAAGTTGGCCACACCGGCGTCCATTGATGCATGTTGATGTGCAAGTTCTGGAGCAGCTCGCCAGATTGGAGGTAAAGATTCTATCGATGTGGATTCGTGCTGGCTAGGGAAAGCCCCACTCGTATCAAATGACATCGTCTATGGAAAACTGAGTGAGGATATTGAGAAAATCTAGCAAAGTTGAAAGGCAGAGCTAACAGAAAGTGGGCAGTGAGTAGAACAAGATGGATTCAAGGAGCTCAAGGTATTAAGCGTTGCTACTCATTTTTGGCCCCTACTCGGCTAGGAGCAGGGGCGAATCCAGAAATAATATTTAGCGGGGGCTAATAATTTTTTTTACAATATAATAATTATTCTAAAACATTCTAAAATCATAAAACTATATCATTTTACTATAGTATAAGGAATCAATATTTTTTTTTAAACGTAAATGTATAAATGTGCAGAAGGAAAAAATCCTCATCCGAAAATCCAGAAATACATCACTCAAAATGCAGATCACTCAATCAAAATGCAGATCACTCAAAATACATCACTCAAAAACTACAGGCATACCTCTCTCTGCTACCTCCTGATAAAACCATCAACAGGATCTCATCAGATATCAACAGAAAGGACTTTTGCTTGCATGTGTCCACCTATATAGAAAAAGACTTTACCTTTACTAGTTGAATACGGTAAAACTTCCAAGCTTTGTAGATTTTGGCACAGCGTGCAAACTGAGATAATGTGTTTTTGTTGTCGTAGAACTGACAGTTTGAAGCTGGCTTGTTTCCCTGCACAGGAGGCTACAGCGTTAGCATTGCTTGGAATTTGTGTTTTTTAAGTGAATTTCTTTATGGCTTAAGCTTGTGGTGCTTACTTCGTGTGTTCTGAATACTACACTGAATGCGTTTAGTTCCATCCAGCGCATGAGAAGCTCCTCGCTTCTCCGATACCTGATAATAGGCATATCTACTGCACAGTAACCTCCTATATCACTATGATTGAAGGCAAAACCAGAAATTCCACTGCTGAGCAGGCCTGTTACGCTGCTTTTTATTCCATCATTGGCTTGCCAACTTACCATCTGATCACCTTCCCAAAATAGCATAGCCCACTTGGGATTGCCTCTAAAACCTGCACGCATGAAAAAGACCAGGCTTTCTTCTGGTTCTCTCCCCTCAATTGGACTGTTTGATTTCCATTCGTCCACAAATTCCTTGTTGACTCTAGCCCAAAGTTCAGGATATCTGTTATGAGCTTGAATAGGGTCTTCGTCTAAGAGTTGAAGCAGTTGGTCAGTTAACATCAAAGTAAATGATACAATGATCATATACAGCCATTGGGATACATGTAACTTTGTATATTTAGTAGTAAATGAGTAACTCACATCATTTCTAATATTACAGTGAAGTTTAAATTATGATAAAGCAACATCATAAGTACCTGCATATAGGTGAGCATCTAAAGGCAATCCTTCACCAAAATCTGCCATCCAGCCCCTTATTCCAGTATCCACCATTTCATGCAGAATCTTCTTGAACCAACTACTCGCTGCTGGGTGGGTGAAGTCCAACATTGCGACATCAAAAGCTGTATTTGGTACCATGTATGTTCTTCCAGCTTTGTCTTTGACTAAAATGTCTAATCTCTTTGCTTCTTCAAACAGGTCCCTTTTTTTGTTTGGTTTTTCATCAGTCTGCAAGTTGCGTCTCATTTTTCATTCAACTAGTGAATGAATCTGTTACTCATTTGAGTAGAAGGATTTGAGCAAGTGATCTACCTGAACAAGGCAAGGATTGCAGTATGTCATCACTGTAACATCATGAGCACGAAGATCATCGATTAGCACTCTCCATCCGACATAATGGCTTTCATCAACTTCCCAATTCCACCAAAGTTGTGATCCAATTACAGTTTCCCTCTTGCCAACCCAATCCTGCAAAGTGATCATTTAACTTTTGATCAGTATCATCGATTAGTATTCCTCTCCCCATTAAAAAGTTTCAGCTAGTCATTAGTGATTATTCTTTTCTCAGTTCGAACTTATATCCTTGACAGATCTTATCAATATTCAAATTTAAAACAAAAATGTATATCTGTATTTAACTTTGCAAAGATACATGAGTACTTGTTTAGCAAAGAGCTCAGGTCGAATAATATCAAAATTAAACTAAGAATCCATCCGAAACAAGATTTGTCTGCTAATAAAATCCAAACACCACACATATTGATATATAATTAACTCAGCTGAACACTTCAACTTATTTGTTGATTCTATAAACAGTTCAATCACCTGCAACCAAAATGCTGAAACAGGAACATCGTATTCTTGCAATCGATCCCACACTCTGCGGACAGCTTCTGTACCTCCCTGCATCCCAACGACAGCCCCTGAAAGAATCCAGCTTGGAAGTACAGGAGGTCTTCCTATGGTCTCTGTGTAAAGCTCTATGAGTTCAACAGGTGAATTCCCATTCAATATTCTCCCCTGAGCACAATTGCCATGTACCTGTAATACAAATAGGAAAAACTCATTATTGCACATTTAGAAAAGGAGACATAATTAACATAGATAAAGGTTTTCTGAGTGTTCTAGTAAAACTACCTGAATCTGTACCCTGTCAGGCTTTGTTAGATCAAAAACTGAATAATTGTACCCTTCAAGGTAGAGGGATTTCATTCTCGAGGTAATGTAGAATGGAGAAGGGGCGTATGTCGTACTCCAGTCACCTCCAGATCTGCCAGTGTAAAATGTAGAACTTATAAATATATATATTTTTTGCATTACAATTCTATATGATGCTGCAGCCAATCATGTCTAGTACCTGTAACTGACCAAATTGGCAGCAAAGGTGATGGGTTGGTCTCCTCTTCCAATGCCTTGCTCTTGCACTAGTATGGGCACCCTCTTTCCTTTGAACTCAACACGGGAAAACTGCTCCCCAAACCCATAAAATCTCTCATGTTCATCGCTTGCATGTGTGATAAAAACTTTGTTGAACTCTGTAGTCACCCCCTTCTTTCCCTCTTGTTCATCATGCGATGGGAGTGCAACAAAACCTTTATTACTCGACGTGCAGATGAGCCACGGGCGCCTCGTCCGAATTAATTTCCACCTGGAGATCTTTCTACTTGCTTTGTACATGATGCTGGGGCAGCATTTCTTATCGTATTCACCAAACTTCAGATGAAATCCAATTTGATTCTTACTCTTCTGCTCAAACAGAAACCAGTACCTTGCAGTAAGTGAGGATTTCCTGGAACGACCGAATTTGAAGCTTTTCTTCCCAGAGTTCTTCTTAGCCATTGAGTTGGTCTTCTGGCTGAAGACCCTTCCTGTGATCATCAGAATGGGGAATTGGGATTTCTCGAGCAACTCAGGAGTGCCTTCATTGCTTGAATTTGGAAACCCAAATAAGGGATCAAAATCATTAGCCTTCTTTTGAAAATCTGCCTCACAAACGACTCTTATTTCTTCTACTGTTTGGTGCTTGCAGATGAAGTGAGCGTCGCGATCATGGATAGCAAAGGAACCTCTGCTTTCCTCGGCATGAGTTTGAACTGCTGCAGCCGAAACAAAGGCCTTCCCAGGGACTGTAGACCATACGCTTCTGCTCAACTGAGATCGGTGGGAGATCGAAAGATGGCCGCCATTTTTAGTGCTCCAGAAAAGCTGGAAATCATCCCCGATACAGAAACTCTGGTCTCGCAAAAGCGCGCACGGATTGAAGGAGAGCCTTCCGTGCATGAAAGGCAGGCAGTTGGGGGTGGAAGGGAAGGGGTTGTTGACGTGCTTGTGGTGCTTATTGGACACCCTTAACTCTGCCATGGCTGAGCAATTGGGAGGTGATGGCACCTCTCCCTATTGGTTGGAAAGATTCAGAGATTCAACTACCAATGTAAGTCTACGAACATCAGCTGGTTCTGAATATACTGGCAGAGGTGGATCCCAATGGAAGACTACATGACAAGTTCACTGCACATGTACGTATTCTTGTATCATATTCATGGACAATTCTTACACCATGTCCATCAGTCCATGGCAAATTCAAAGCTTCTTGTTTACGGTAAGTCGTAACCTGTGGGGGGAAACAAACCAAAACATGACAAAATGTAAGCTTGTTGAGATGATAATTACCGACTGCTTTTCAGATTGTTAGATCTGTTTGTTTTATTTCAAACTTGGTTTTTGCGGTTTGCTACTCATGTTTAAGATAAAGGAATGAGAAGATAGAGAAATCTGGCATTTGAAGCATTAGAATTTTGATCCGGGTATGTATATAGATGCGTTCCTGGCGTCGTGCGTAGCTGGATCTTTAGAATCAGAACTGCATCCAGATTTGTGGGACCCGGAATCACGCCATGTTTTTGGAAAAATTATTTAAAGGGTTTTCGTAATGTACGTAGACACTTCCAAGTGAACAGTTCGGTGGCCTGCTTCTTCCCGTCATTACGGCTCCATACATAATCCTTCTTGAAATAAAACTGATTGTGTGGCTATTTAGAAATTTTCTATGCTCAAATAATCATAGCATGTAAAAATCAAATTTTAAATTGACAGACATATATTTAAAATACATAGCTAAATATAGACATTCAAAGTATTTTAATTTAATTCAAGTTTTCTACCATATTAATTTTTATGAATATGATTGAAATTATCCACTTTTATGAAAAATATAATCTATTCATTTATATTTAGAACCAGCTACCATTAACTGCTATAGTCAATTAATATGAATGTAACAATTTTATTCAATATAATCAAGAAGTTATAAATAAAAATTAATTAATTACTACAAGTATATTTGAAATTAATTTCAAATTTAATTTTTCATTGATATTCAATATCTATACTTATGATATAAATTTAGATCTATAAGTCTATTTAAAAAGTCTTAATGTTCAATGAATCATATGTAGTATTCCTAAAATTTATTTTTTTAATAATTTAAATAGTTTTGATGTTAAATTTATTATAATATGAAGAAACAAGTTTCAAAATTGTTATATCTTCACTATATATATATATATATATATTCAGTTGATCAAAACTTGAAGCATTCTCCCACCCAATTGCGTGCCTTCATAAAACACATCTTTGTAAACACACATCTTTGCGTGCCAACTTAAGCTACAACACAAGCGATGAAATGAGAACTACACTTTCCTTGTTGGGTTCCTGGAGATTCTGAGAAATGTATTCTCAAGTAAAATCAATGAACTTACCCTTTTTTTTTCATAAAATAGCTAAATAAGTTAAAACGTATAATCTGCCTTGAGGAAGTTAGCATACTCTTCGCATTAATAATTCTGTACCATTGAGTGTAAATGACAAAATGATAAACATAAAACTGATAATATCACTATTCAAACAATATTTGGTAGAAGATGGCACATGTGTCCCTAGCTAGATCTTTAATGTTGAATCAGTAATTAAGCAAGCATACTGTATCATGGATAGTTCAAGAATGCAAACACATGTTGAGAGGCCAATTATAAGGAAATTCCTTGAAACTTAGCAATATTGAGATTAAGTCATAAATGACTCGACCTCCCATGGTCGGGCCATAGAACATGGGCAATGCAACCACATGCTTGCTAGTGTAATCTCTAGGCCCTAGTTTCCAATACTTACCTTAGAAAACTATGATGCA
>JBBMKF010000001.1:2041496-2052227 GCA_037834155.1 Curcuma caesia | reverse complement strand
CGGAATGAAGCTGCATGAAAAAGCAGAATACCATGAGAGCAGCGCTTGGCCACGGCCAACTTCTGATCCATTGATGCAAGAGTGACCGGAGCCATCAGTTGATTGAATTATGTTTACTACAGTCGAAGAAGAAGAAGCAGGTTACAGTGAGTTTTGCGAGAGAGAGATGGGGCGATGTGTAGGTATTTATGGGCAGCAGTGGATGAGACTGAGTACAGTGATGCTGCTGCTGATGGTTTTGCGAATTCCATGGGCTGGATTGGACAGGTACAAAATCTTTTGCTTGTTTTGAAGTCATGCGAAGATCGAGTACTTACTGAAGGAGTGGCAGACAACTCTTTTTCTTTTGAATCATTTGTGTTTCTTAATTTTTTTCTTTTCCAGTTTTCATTTTAAGACTGAGATTTTTTTTTTGTTAGAATACCGAGAATGGTACATAAAAATGAATTTTTCTTAAAATAAACGTCAATTGTGAAAGTATTACGGTGTGCATGTTTTATGGAAAAGTAAATCTGTGAAGAATTAAGGTCAATAATTGAAAGGACTTTGTTCCATTTTAATTTTTTCATGATATTTTATCTCACCGATCTTCTTTGTAAAATTACATAATTATCTTTAAATATATTATTCAATATTAAATTTTTTTATCATATATATATATTAAATTTTAAATCGACTTATAATTATATGAATATGATAAATTTATATTGTAATAGTTACGATTTAATAGCTATAAAACTGTAGCGGTTATAATACATATTTAATATATTTAAAAATATTTATATTATAATATGTACGATTTCATAATTATTATAATATTAATTTAACTTGCTCACTTAATATTAACATTGTACCACTTATGAATTTATAATCGTTATAACTCAAATTTATTTATTTTACAATCACGTTGCAATAATTATGAAATAGTAATTGTTATAACTTAAATTTATTCTGTTTGATAATATTCATATTGTAACAACTACAACTGTAATTTTTACAATTCAAACTTTTCCTATTCAATAATTTGTACATTGTAGCAATTAAGGTTTTCTAACTATTTAACATTGATTTATCATATTTATATAATTGACTAATGTAATCAGATGACAAAAATAATAATATCGAACAGTATAAAACACTTATGTGATTTTAAGAGAGGTGGATGGGCTAGAACGTCTATTAATTCTTAATAAAAAAGAGCATTTCTTTGATGATGGGTAAAATGGGCAATCCTTTGATTTTGCCCAAGAATTAAACCGGTATTCGATTGATTTGATAGCTTGGATCTCACAATTGAGTGCCTTCATCAAATCTCACAATTAAATCATTTTTGATAATCCATAGCTCAAACCGTGGATCCACCGCAGTATTTTCCTCCAAATTAAGTGCCCATGCATGTATCTCCTAATTGAGGATTGATCGCTCTCAGTATCCATCTTGATGTTTTACCGCTATTTCATACCGTGGGACAATCATTTTCCTTAAATGCTTGTAGATTAGTGGTCCAATAATTACATTGCGTACGGTCTCAACAACTTGCAGTGCTTTGAGCCTATTTATTTAGTTGGATCTGGTCACCAACTTCTCCTAATTAATTTTCTCTATATATGAAAAAATTGAACTAGATTTTCTGAAAAAATTGAAGAAAAAATCGATTTAATTCTTTTCGAGTGAAACCTCCCTTTGAACACAATAGATAAATTAATGACAAGAAAAACTTCCTTTTGACAGTTTTTGAAAGAAAAAGACACCTTTCATAATTAACCCGATTATCAGGCAGTCCAAAACTGGGACAGGGACAGGATTAATGGTCTTGTGGTCTGCTATGAGACCAGAGGGTACGACGAATCTCTACCTTCCCATCAGTAAAATAGGGGCGCCCACACTCTCCTGCATGCATGGCTTCAAAACAAGCAGCCAGCGACGGAGATAATTTGGTAGGAAGGAAGTCCCAAAACCATCAGCTAGCTGCTGCAATATCCAGTATTTGATTTGATCCTCTGCTCTCCTCTACCTTTCAGTCCCCACTGCCCATAAATACCTGTCCCTCCTAGCAACATCTCCATCCCAACACCACCCCCGGCTCAAAGACGTCCCCTCAACACATTCCCTTCTTCTTCCTCCTCCTCTTCTTCTTCGTCCAAAGAAACACACATTAATTGATGGCTTCGGTCACTCGTGCTTCAATGGACCAGAAGCTGGCCATGGCCAAGCGCTGCTCTCGTGGTATTCTAATCGATATCCAGCTTACTTGCTTAATTTATTACTTCCACATTATGAAAGATCTCAAGAATTCTCATCACACGATTTCATGGCAGAGGGAGTTATCGCAGGCGCCAAGGCGGCCGTCGTCGCGAGCTTCGCCGCTGCCGTCCCCACTGTACGTAAGCAGGCCGGCCGGGCACATTAATGAAAACTGCGACTTATGATCAGTTTCAGTTTATTAACTTAGTTTTTTTCTTAATTTTGAGGAAAAATAAAGTTGGCCAGCGTTAGGATGCTGCCATGGGCGAAGCGCAACCTCAATCCTACAGCCCAAGCACTCATCGTTTCCACAGGTAGTACAATATTCATCTTATCAACACTACTGTTGTGGATCGATGATCTTCTTAATTATAATACTATCGGTTGTGGGATAATTAGTTAATAGTTTGGAATGTTGTGGATCGATCGATATATGCAGCTGCCGGATTCGCCTACTTTGTAGTTGCAGACAAGACGGTGCTGGCACAAGCCAGGAAGAACTCCTTCAAGCATGCTGAAATGTCCAAGCCATTACGTTAGTGCTTAGTTAAGAATCTAATTAATATATATATATAATCAGCTATCTTGATGCTAAAATTTAAGTAAATGCATGTAAAATGAGTGAGATTAATGTATTTCGCACAAGTATTATTGTCTGGAAAAAGATCTATACAAGAGTACCCACTTGTTGCAATGGCAAAAAAAAATTAAACAAACACCCTTAACCTTAAAATATCGCTGATCATGGTGCAATCCCTACTCGACACATTGTCCAACAACTTTTGACATCACAAGATCCACTATGATGATCAATCGCACAATTTAGGCCAAATTTTGATAGCCAAAGCTCCTATTGTCACTCTTAAGGCCCATCTTGACTTTCTAATCCAATAGTCGAGCACATTGGCTTGGTTAGATCAAACTCCACCTACCTTGCTTGCAACACAAATTTAATGAGGATTAAGGTTCGAACAAAAAGAAGGGGAGGGAGGATCAAACGTTGACTTAATTTCTAACTGTGATACGATTTTGGCAATCATTTTGATGAAAAGCACAAGAATCTGAGTATAAAGCATTTCATGCCTCCTAAGAGGTTCTTAGCTCATTGCCAATGGAGTATGGATTGTGTAAGAGTAGAGATAAATCGTCTGACCAAAGGAGCTAATGTTGGAGGGCACGTTTAGTGCTTCCTAGTTCCTACAATGTTATCGAAAATTTTGAGTAGAAGTGAGACACAGAAAATATATACTCCTCCAACTGCAGCTAACTTCCTCCACAGAAATTAAGGATGACTATCACTATGGTGAACAAAATTCTTACCAACCATTTTCGGGATTTCCTATGTTAAAGGATGAGATCTAAATTGTAGAAGCTACAAGAAACTTGGGGATTATTAAAGAGATACTCTTTAACCTTGAGTCCCAATTGCTAATGATCGAGTCAAAAGTTGTCAAACAGTGTATCAATGCAACGGGAGCAGTGTATGTATAAATATTCAAGTTGGAAGGTTTCATGAAGGCTTATACACTTTAGGTAATTAAGTTAACTACTAAAGCCCATACTTTTTTTCAAAGAATTATTTAGTGCATATCAGCTTCTTATCTTCTAGGAACCAAGAATTTCCACTACTATAATGCAACAAAATTAAGTCAGACAGTAGTTGCTCACAGACCATGATTTTTGATACTAGTGGAAAAAGTACACTACAACTCAAATGACCATTGCACAAAAAAGGAGGTAAAAGAGAGCAAGATTCTTTTTTTTTTTTTTCAATCAATCATACAAGAAACTTGATGATGAAATGCATATACACTAACTGGCAGATTAAATTTGACCTGACAAACGGGAGGGAGTAGGCTTATCTCAATCTCTCTCATAATAAAAATATGCTGTAAAGTTTATAACTTTGTATTCAAGATCTTTAAATCAAATTTATTTTTCTTCACTGTAATGTCCATGGCAACACTAATCTGATGTGTAATATGTGTGCTATTCAACAAAAAAGAAAGCAATAGGATAAAAAAGACAACTGAATTACACTTCAATAGTGTCTGATTGCTTAAACTATGAAGGAAAGAGAAAATAAAAGGAACAGCCTCCATATTCAGTATAAAACCTCAGAATACAACTCAAACTTTTATTTCTAATCTAAGATGGAATTTGCAATTTGAGATTAAGCTGGGCGAACATGTATCCTTCGCTGAATAGGGGTCCTGCAAGAAGGGCAGTCCTTCATTCCCTGCTTCTCATGCAGTTCATTGCATTTTGCACAAACAATTTGATGGGAGCAGGGAAGGAAAACAACTGACATTTCCTCAGTCAAGCACATTACACACTCTCTATCACGCTGTACTTCATTGTCAGATCCCTGGGAATCCAATATCTCAGTATTAGAATGAGCATTCATGTCCCATGTAAGTGCTGGGGTTTTTGTGTAACTATTGATTCTCAGTTTTGAAATCTTGTCCTCAAGGCTTCTGATATCTTCTTTGTATTTTTGTAAATCACTTTCTGACTTCAATACAAAGGCTGTTTCCTCCAATTTAGCTGAAGTTTCTATTTGTTCACGTTCATTCCTTTCAGCAGCAACCAGCATGAGGATATCTTGTTTTCCCTTCTCTTCAAGTTTCCATCTATCCTGTAATATTTATTCTAAGTGAACCACCATCTGAAGTTACATATACAAACTCAAAATGACCAATACTTTACTGAGAAAAAAATGTATCATAGGAAAGAACAGAAACTACAATTGAACCAAGGGATTGAGGAACTACAAAAATTATCTGTCTCTAGCATCTAAAGCACCCCTGGTTCTTCCCTTGACCATTTACCTGGTCTAAGAATTGTTTTCCTTCAAGGATGACTTCGATGTAAGTTACATACAAACA
The DNA here is from genome assembly GCA_037834155.1 of Curcuma caesia. NCBI lineage: Eukaryota > Viridiplantae > Streptophyta > Magnoliopsida > Zingiberales > Zingiberaceae > Curcuma > Curcuma caesia. The sequence goes on along the minus strand of JBBMKF010000001.1, from coordinate 2,047,095 downwards.
AATATGTATTTATATCTAAACATACACATCATAAGTGCTTGAATGAATAGGCTCTTAGATAGACATGATTTATTTACTTGTCACTATTATAATTGTGACACACTCATGCACACACATATATATGGTCAAATCTTACTACTTCAGTTCACTTGAGTGTTGATTACACCTTTACTCTCAACTAAAACGTGACAATTAATGAGTCTCAGATAGAATGCTAAAAGATGTCTCAGGTACAATGACAAAAAACACAAGTGAAAATGATATTATTGGCTGGCAAGGGATGTTGAATACTTTCCAATGAGGCAAATTATCAATGATTTTCTTAGCTATAAGGTTCTAGAATTACAGCATTCTGTTACAATTTGTCCACAAATGAAGTATGAATTCCCTCTGGAAATATAACATAACATTTGGTTCTTAAAATAGTCCTTGTGGGACGACAGAATACACACAGAGCAGATGAGAATAATGAAGTCAACTTACTATTGCTTTCAGTAACAGCTCATGGTGTGCCAGGAAATGTTACCTCATTTACAATCATTTATAACAATATAGCAATCATAGAGTATAGCCGCTTATATAATCATAGGTTACCAAGTAGTTCTCTTTTCTGTAACAAAGGAAGAGCATTAAATCAAAAAGGGGAAACAATGATTGAGACGAATGACTAGCATTCACAAAACAAGAAAAAAACAAGGACAAGTGGAAACAAGAAATTAATGGCACAACTACGTTGCACAATTGCAATTCATAATTACCTCACTTTGGTCATGGTACACTTTAGTTTCTTCAAACTTCCGGCTAAGATGCAATAACTTCTGTTTTTCAGCTGCAAGATCCTCGGCAAGCATTATTTTTTCCTTTTCCCATGATTGCTTCTTTTTCTGTGTCATGATTTCCCTCAGAGATGCTTCTTGACAACTATTAGCTAGTTTAGTAGCATGTGCCTTAGCAACTACCAATTCCTGCCTCAGCTTGTTGTTATCATCTTCAAGCCTCCTGATAGTATCATTTAACGATTCATACTGAGAACAGGCCTTTGACCAAGCAAATTCTGTCTCTGCGACTTTCTTCATCATACTATCTTCTAGTGTTTCCTTTTCTTTAAGGAGATGAGCTGCTTCATCTCTTTCTTGCCTCAGACTTTGAAGTTCAGCCTTTTCCTTGTTGAGTCTACGAGCAGCCTGCATCACCTTTTGTTGTCCCCACTCTGTCCAGTCTTGTAGCTGGGTCTTTAACACCTCAACTCGAGAGAGTAATTTAACCAATATTTCATCTTTGGCATTCATAGGCGTCCAGTTTGAACTAGCCTGACTGTACAGAAAATTAGAAATGCAAGTCCTCCTAGTGAAGTCAGAACTACCATTTTTTCCAATAATGACATTCTGGCAAGTATTAATAGTACGTGATAAGGAAGCATCAATGCTTGCAGGAGGCAAGGAAGGGTTCTTACTAACTGTATCCAAGCCAGTTGATACAATGTTAGATGAACCAGCAGTAAAAGAGAAGGACTGAGTTGTAATTGATTCTGAAGAGGCCAGTTCAACTGTTTTATCCAGTTTTTGTTGAGAGGATTTTGGATTACTAATAAAATCTGAAATGGACTTATTTTTTTTGGCTAACAGAACACTAGCCAAGTTGCTATTTTTGGTTGATCTTGAACCTGACCTATAACCATGAAGTCGACTATTCCTATCAGATTGATTTGATCGGCACCGGCCTCTAGAACTACTAGCAAGTTGTTTTTTACTTCCAGCAGGCTTTTCACGTGGAAGAGAAGATCTAGGTAGAGCATGAGAGAAGAGATTCTCCTCTAAAGATTTAGATGAAGTTAGTGGATTCTCCTCTAAAGGTTCTGAATGACTGTATGGACCATGCACACTGCCAGAGGCATAGAATTGTGAAGAAGGCAAGTCAGGGACGCTAGCCAATCTTGAGGCTTCATTGCTAAAGGAAAGTGGAGGATGAGTTGAAGAACTTAGCTCACCAGCAGGAGCATTGCATTCTGACATGACTGAACTAGAACCATAGGAATTACAGTTGGAATTCAACTGAACAGCAGTAGAACCTGAAATGTCACTGTATCCTGAACTACTGAAAGTATCACTATTCATCATACATGCAACGGAAAGATTCATATCGCACATTAACAAGGACCACATCGCATTTCCTCTACTAAAAAAAGGCCTCATCTCCATAAGCACGCTAAGCATGTCTTCCAATAAGGTCTTCTCCAACTTTCTAATCTGTTCAGAAGCATTCTCACTCTCAGAAACATCCACTGCTTTTCCGCTTGCTAGGTACTCCAGAGCATGTTCAGCAATACTTGCAACAGGGTCTTTACAACCATAGCAATGACCAACATTTAAGAGAGCATTATTTGCAATAGACTCTGTATATCCGTAAGAAGTAATCTTTTTTATTGCATTCTTGTAAGCTGCATCCAAATTACTCAGTAGAAGCTCCTCAAGTTGGGTTTCTGTCATGCCACTCCAGTCAGTTTCTCTTACATCTTCCAAATCTAATACCTCTTTGAGACTATGAGTAAGCGCTCTACAAGTACTACACAAGCTTACATGTTTCTCAAGTTCTTGACTACTCAAAGGTTCAGCTGAAATTGTTTCATAGTCATGGTATGCACTTTCCATTAAAGAAGGATCAGGCGTGTCGAGTACTGGGGAATCTGCAGGAAATTTTCTCTTATTCCTGCTATACTTCTCTTGAGAGGATATAGCAGATGATGCAAGAGCACCATTTGCGGCAACAATTGTTGCCATTCTAGCTTCGGGTAGCGGCGCAGATTGATATCTGTATATCAAGATTATAGAAATGATAACCCCATTGATACATTAAATTGAACACAAACATCATTCAGAAACACAAGGATGACGCAAGAGTTGGACTATAAATTTCAGTCATAACAATCGTAAAATACAATAGCATTCAGATTTTCTAGATTATTATTGTAATGCCAAGAAACTCAGACTACCCCCCAAAAAATTTGGGGAAGAAAACAAATCTGATATCAGAGTGGCAATCAAATCTTCATCAACACATCGGTTCTACGAACAACAATAAAGAAATCAACGAGAGATCAAACCAACGCATTTAACATAAATTTGTTAAGCAAGAAACAAATTGGAACGATTTCCGACACAAAACATAGCGACTTTTTGAGGAAAAAACCACATCAGTTAGGGTAAATCTGCCCCCAATGTTCGATCGTGCGGAAAGTTTAACATTGAATTCCATAAGGTCCAATCAAGAAGAGGTGTGAATCCATCGGATGAAAACACCGTCACAGACGGGCGGAGACAAGGCAATTCGTTGCATGGAGCGCCGCAATAAAGATCGGAGCTTACCAGGGTGGATCTACCGCGGTCTAGATCGATTGGAGGATCGATCGGCGATCAAAAAAGGGGGGATTGGGGGTGGATTGGGTCGCGGCACAACGGCTTGGCAGAAAAATTACTCTCAATTTGGCTTTGGGGTTGGCTATCAGATTTGTCGCGGTATATATAGCCAATTGCAATTTTAACCTTCAGTTCATTTACTTAATGACATCAGCCATGGTTAGAATTTTCTTTTCTTCCCCACGGATTTTTTTTAACATTTAAAAAATATAAAATGATCTGACATTTACAAATAAATTAAAAAAAAATCAATCAAATTAGACAAATATCTTGAGAATTGACTCCGAATATTTTTATTTGTGTCATTAATTAAGATTTTTTAATTCAAATTAAATTTTAAAAATTAATTTTTCCCCATGTTATAATACCAAATTAAATTTATAGTTGAAAAAGATTTATTTTTCAATATAAGCTAAAGGCTTCTTTATTGCCCATGTGGGATATGGCGTGAATTCGTCACTGTAAATTTTCCCGTCGAACTGTGCTCTTCTGCGTCTCGACGCCCGCTCAGTTCGCTTCCCAACCCAACGGTAAAGTTAGAAGACGAGTTCGATTCCAATTCTGTCCAGTTGATCTTGATCGCCCTCCTCCTCATGGTCGCTTCCTTCTACGCTGGCACTCTCGTCTCCCCCGGCTCCTCATCCTCCGTTGCCGTCCTCGGTTCCAGCCCTCTCCCTTCTGGTCATTCTCCCTTCACTCGTATTTTAAGGTACCGTTTCTTCCATCCACTAACTTTATGCGGGAATCTCCTAGATCCGGTCATGTAACCGGAGATTCTTTTTGCAGGCGAAATGGGGTTCCCGAACCTAGTCCCTCTCGCATACAGGACAAGGTCGATGCCGATCCCACCGACGGGCGTCAATGTCTGGTCTACTGAGTACAACGAACACATTCCTTGTCACGATTCAAGTTGCACTAAGTTTGATCTGAAGTTTGAATATTTCGAAGAAAAGAAGGGCTAGAGAGTCATTGTCCGCCCTTGGAGAGAAGATTGTTTTGCTTGGTGCCCCCGCCGGCTGACTCAAGATACCTATAAGGCGGCCTACGAACAGGGACAATGTGTGGCGTAGCAATGTGAACCATTCGTGCCTCGACGAGGTTAAAGGGGGACAGAATTGGGTGCATGAGAAGGGAAGATATGGAGGCGGTACGCTGAAAACCAGCGGTGCCTTGCAATCTTGATACAGTTCGACATTATATCCTTGATGACTGATGGAAGAAACCATCAGCATTCTGAATGAATGGCTGAAGATTATTTCTTTTCTTTTCTTTTATTTCATACCCATCTTTTCTATAAAGGAAGACAAAATGTCACTAGGCATTCCTGGTAGCAATTCAAACTCTCCTTGTGTTCCTAATGTAGAACCACTTAGCCAGCTTTGTTACCAGTGCCTTAATCTTTTATCTTAACAGACTCTCAAACTAGATTCTAAAATATCATTTGCTTAATTTGAAAACCAATAATATCTTTATAATATTGATTTTGGTAACACTGTTTGCATATTTTTGTTACATTTTCTGCAAAGCATTTATTTTTATGATTTTAGTTTAATGAAATTGTTGCAAGAAAGCAGACTAAGTATTTTAGATGACAAGTTTTCTTACATAGTTTTAGTTTGATCTTCTGCTTAGAGCATTCGCAACGCTCGTGGCGTTATAACGCCTTTACCAGTGGTCGATTGGGTCCACTAACACGTGGTTGAGTGGTGGTCGATCACCATATGGTGGTCAACCACGTGGTCGATCACCATACATACTATGCAGCCTCTACGAACGCGTTAACATTAAAAAATAAAAATAAAAAGCACGGGCCCACCTATTAACGCGTTCAGAACTTTGAACGCGTTCAATACCTCACTCCTCTCTCACTCCTCCCTCACTCTTCCACATCCTTCCTTCGCTCCTCCACGTCTGCTATTAACGCCTGATTAACAGCGCATTGTGGATGCTCTAACGATCACATTGCTCCCTTACCTTTTTTTTTTAATTGGTAGTTCGTCCTAGTTTGAAATATAAATTTCTAATTGGTATTTTCAATTTTTAATCGATTTTTAATTTATTCAATTTATTCAAATAATTATCTGGATTTATTAGAGCGTCTCTTAAATATTTTAAAATTTATAATATATATTATATTATTAATATTATAATTAATAATTTAATTTAATTTTAAAAATAATTAAATA
>JBBMKF010000001.1:1940230-1981634 GCA_037834155.1 Curcuma caesia | reverse complement strand
ATTTAATTTTCTAATTGTTATAGGCTTATGTTTGATGGAAAACAAGCTAAGTGGAAGAAGAGTAAAGGATTAACATTCATTTAAACTCATCTTGTGTGCCAAGAGGTGCAGAGTGTTTGGAGGTATGGCAATATTTTAGTATTGAGATGAGATCACTATGTGAACCTTCATTTCCTTCTGAAGCATGGGAATGCTGGAGGAACTTTTACATTCAGCAGTTAAAATATCTAGAAAGATGAGTCAGTAAGGAGTTTGAGATAACTGAACCAGGTGCTACTGCACCAAGGTAAGTGCTGTGGTCGTTTCTGCAAATAGTACTAGTGTTGAGCAAAGGTGAGAAGTATGGTAAAGTCTGGAAGTTAGTCAGTCTCACCGCCAAGGGAAAGCATGTCGTATGGAAGCACATGCAGTATTAACCCTTAAATTAGTTCTGCAACCGTGGAACAAATATCTATAAAACATGGAACTCCTTGACCTAATCTTCCTTGGTTTCAAAGATTTTCCAAAAAAGCACAACAGAACTACAATAGGGTAAGACCCTGAATTAGCTGAAGAAAGTTTTGAATAATTTCAAAACACGAACATGATTGGAGGGAGACAAAATCCTTGATCTACAAAACTGTAATCAAGTTAATTTCCTTTTTTCAGTTGTTAGGTAATTTAAATAGGGTAAAAATTGCATGCTCTTGTTACGGTTTCATCTATAGGTCATGAGTAATGCTTGTTGCAAGGTTTACCCTACTGAAGCTAGAAAGGTTACCTGTTTGTTGGGTGTGTCACTCAGTCTTAATCTAAGGAAATGCCAAGAATTATTAGGCTATTATCGAATGTAACCTTATTCCTCATAATACTGAGCCTCATTTCAATCATGCAATTGTAGACACTCGTATGTATTCAGGTGATTTTCAGGAATAAATTAAGAGAAACTTCCTTCTCAATTATTGCCACCCAACAATTATTTAACTTGAAGTGATTGTTTCTAATCTCAGACAGCCTACCCATAGCCGGTGGGAAGCATCTTTGGGACCAATGCAAGGAAATGATTATTTCAGGAACTGTAGTAAGTCCACAGGTGAATTTCATTGTAAACGGAAAAAAGGAATAGTGTCAAAATTGAATTTCAATGAATGGACATAATGATTTTCAACTTGATTACTCCCATATAAGGTACAAGTAGTGACACAACTACAGACGCACGATATTCTGGTATTGCTGGAATGGAACGGAAGATAGATTTGACAAGTTACATAAGGTGGTGGATGCCAAAGAAGGTTCGCCAAGCAGAGTCAGCTTCCACAGAAGATGTTGCTTGGGAATTGAAAATGTTAGAATGCTCAGCGCAACCGACCGAACCACACAAGCTTCCTTCTCTTGGTTATCCTCATAAGGGAAAATCCTCGCCACCAAGCTTATCTGCATGTAATATCTTGTCCCAGTCTGATTCCTTCAAGAGTTTCCTGGAGAAGTCATTGAACTCGGCAGATAGCAAGGATGATCCTTCACAATTAAAAATGGATCAACAGACTCTTCCTCTGTTCTCCAATTGTGGGCTTGGCATATCTGGAGTGAGCTTAGCATTTGATGATTTACCTATGCCTAGAACAGCATACCAAATGTCTCTTCTTTCAGCACCTCTAAGGACTAACTATTCTGTCGATACAGTCAGTGAACCTCCATGGACGAGTCTTGCACCACCGTCTGGACAATCCATGGAGACAACAGTTCTGCCTTCATCTTTGCTTCCATCTTTTGGTATTTAAAAGTCTGTGCCCGCTTTGGCCTGATATTTAGTTCCTTTTTTTTCGTTTGTGTATTGCAGTTTAGGAAGAAGGAAACGGATAGTTCAGCATACACATACAAATGCCAAGAATGACACCAAAGGATATCAAATTTTTGTAATTGGTACCAAAATCTTGAAATGTTGCATGTTGTGGGTATTGCTTCTGGTAGGCAAATTATGAAACAGCAATCCTGATTCGTTCTGTTGCTTCAAAGGAGATTTTCGGGTGTCAGTAGTAGACATAGAAGGATCTGAATCTTTCTAAGGGTTATGTATACTGGGAATAATCTATTACATGAGACACTGGAATAAGCTATCAGAGCCATGAGACATTTGTTTACATAGTGAGATGTAAAATGGGCATCACATCTGATGATTCATTTCCTTTCTTTTATAATTATTATAATTAAAAATTTAGTGCTATGTTTGGATCTTATGCAAGTAATTATTCTCTTTTCTACTGGATAATTGTGCTTGTATTCCAATTCTGTTTCACACGTATGGGTTGCCTCAGCCTTGTTACCCATAACATTATTCATTTGTCCCCTTGTCTAAAGCAGAAGAAACATTAATGAACCATCTGTGCTCTCACTAATCCTTGCTTCATTTCTTGAGTAGTGTTTGAAGCTACTCGTAGCCCTTGCCCTTGCCCTTGTTAATGGCTACCTTGTATAATCATATTGTCAATATGGGCCAGCCAATTTACAGATCCTTGTGTTGAAATCTTGGTGAAAAACAAGTGAATTAGGAATGTATTCATCACCTCACCAGTGTGATCGAGGAGAGAATGAAGAATTAAATTATTATCTGATTAACCGAAATTCCAAGATCTTTCAGAGATCCACCTGGAACATCGTTCCTATGGGCATGTATGAGGAAGCCGAAGATGTTTGATGTTAAATGTGGGATGCAACCACCAAGAAAGTGATCAATAGACAATGGATCATCGTTCTCTTGACCCAACTGATCGACATTATGGTACAGGGGCAGAAGGCGATGTGATTAGACAATTAGTCATAAACTGTACAAAATATTTAGTTAATTTTAATCTGTTTTATATAATTTTATAGTGACAACATATGTCTCACACACAATATGACATTACACATTTACTTCTACCACCCCTAAATAACATAGATACATACGTAGCTTCAACGAAGCTTCTCCTTCCATGAATTTTCTTGCATATGAACTAGTTTTCTTTTCTACCAAAAGGACATAATTTTGAAACAACCAGGTGTTGTATGTGAGGGAATTTGGTCCAATGGAATATGTTAAAATTGAAGTGCTGAAATATGGAACCATGTTGATCCTTATGATCCATTTATTGCACAATAGAATGCCCTTTATAAGACTAGCAGTAAGGCCAAACATTGGTTCAAGTTCCAAAACCAGCGATCAGTTTTCTCCACATTCCTAGCAACAATAATGCTTTAAATCTCTGCATCTTATGGTTTGATGTTAAAGCAAGGCAGAAACCATTAAAGCCTTCAGTTAATAATACAATGTGCTTATTTTTGTGCATCTCAAATTTTGCAACTGCAGATAGAGGGAAGATGGACAGAGAAATCAGCCAAAATACTTTTGGAACAAGGCTTTCGCAATAGCTATCGAATCACCTACAGCTTCAGTAGAGTAAGTTTCCGTGCCAGATTGCCAATTGTTAGAGTACGATATCCAATCCTTTCTCCACTGCTCCAAGGGAAATTCACTATTTTCTTGCAAGCTTCTTCGTAGATAGCTGAAATAAGTTGAAGCTCTAGGCAGGTAATAGCTACTCAGGAGACCACCCCAGAATTTGTTGGCTGGGCATAATCCAAATAGTTGATTTGTCACAAGTTGTTTTGTCAAACAATAACAAGTTGAATCATAAACACCCATAAATTAATTATTTACCGTAGTCATGAAGTTTGCTCTGATTGGTCTCTGTGTTGTCATACCACATTGTCACTTGTGTTCTGGCATTCCATTCATGCTGACAAACCAGTTGAATTAAACTACAGAATGCAAAAGATAAAACTGCAGCTACATATTCTAAATCAAACTCACCTGTATTTTTTCTTTACTAGTTGCAGCTAGATCTTTTGCACTTTCTAACCATGTCCCAAGCAAGAAATTTTTATCAGAAGCCAGAAGCTTGTCAATGTCCTCGATGAGCTCCAGAAATTTTTGGGTGTGAAAATTCAATCCATTCACATTTCTTTTTTGATATGCAGTCCTGACGTCTAAATAAACCTCATTTGCTAGTTTTGATAGAACTTGTCTTGTCAGATCAACGAGGTCATATCTGTCACAAACAAAGATTAAGATCTACAATACAAACAACAATCTATGCATCAAAATAAATCTTCTGATTTTGTTTTTAACCAGTCCAATTCTCATAACTTGATGGCAGAAAGAGAGAAATGATAAGGATGTACGATAGGGAGAGTTAAATCAAAAAAATAAGTACTTGCCTATATGTAGCACTTTTTGTAAGATATTCTCCTGCATCAAGAAATAGCTTAAGGGCACTAATCACTTCTTCAGTTGCATACCACAAATGTGGTTGTGGTAAATTACTTTTTGTCTCCCTAAACGAAAACCTATGCTGTTTATCCACCATAGGGTATCTTCTTGTTGATGGCACTACATCAAAAGATAAGGAACCATCTAAAATGGGCCCCAAATCTGGGAATTCAACTATGTAATCTCGGTTATGATCCTGCAGAGGCCAGAAGATTAGAGAAACTTATAGTTGACAGCCAATATAACCAAAAAGTTATTATTAACAAGGAGAGGCAACATGAATACCATTGAGTACTATGTAAGGTTATACAACTAATAATAAGAAATAGAGAGTGGGTGATCAAAAAGAAAGAAGCCTCTAGAGTCTTTCGATCCACATGTGCCCCTTACTCTATTTTTATAAGACTTATATGGGCCATCATACTTATTGGGAAAAAATGTTGGAGTCAATGTGTACAAAAGGTTAATATAGCAAAAGTGAAATACTAAGATACGTCGTTCAACGAGTTCCTTGAAACAGTGGAATATAATATTATTTGTCTCCAATAGATGATCAAATGTAAGAAAATCAATTGAGATGGTATTATATATTCCAAGGAGACCAAGTAATTTAAGATGTATATGGGTAGGTTAGTTGAGAGAATTAAATTAAAAATATATATTATTGTAAATGTAATATGGTGAGTAGCTTCAATAGATGATTAAAAATCAATTGAGATGCTATAGATATATTGAAAGGAGGTCAATAAATTTTATAGTTAACGATTTGAATCAATTAAAGTTGAATGTGTAAGAGATTTAGTTGATTTAAATTTATCAGTGAGATATTCTTCCATAGAACGTAATGGAGGAATAAAATTAGCTGACTCCAAATGATTGGAACAAACATGCCTCCTTAATGAAGATGCTACAAGTTGCAACTAAAAGTTAGCAAGGACTAAATTCCTTTGAACTGTGGAATTTGAGAACCACAGAGACAAAACTAGGTTCAAATTTAGATATGATGAAATTACTAAGACATACTGTATGCCACAAACTCTCATATTTTAGATACCAGGATCCAGTTTAGAACAGTTAAATGAACCCACTATTTTCAAAAGTTAGACTGTCAAGTTTTCTTTAACAAAGTGACATCAACTCATAAGGTGCAGAGATAAATCTGGCACAATTACTAATGGTACAAGCACAGCTAATATTTCATTTTAAATTTCATAATTGGAACCTCTTGGATCAATGGTATACTGGGCAATTTAAAGGTCATTATACAAGTGAAGCGAGTAATTATTCCTGTTGAACAATAAGGTAGACTTAGGTTTGTGGCATGTTTGGAGATATCAAAGGAGAAAGAATATTGAAAGCTTGTTAAATACATCAGAGGCCAAACCAAAGATAGGTCTTTATCTAATTTTATGGCCTTTTCTTATCTTTTCTCAGCATGTCATCCATTTATTTCTCTCTATCCAAATGCCTTTTTTACCAGAAAGGACAAACAACTAAGATAGCATATCAAAGCAATTTACTCATATGCCTGCTCCTGTTTGGCCAATGGGTTCAGCAAGGATGCTTGGAAAAGGTTGTGATAACCGTTGAGGATGGAAACATCATTATTGCATCTAGAAGGTACCATTCACAAACATGCACAAGGTGGCATCCTTTACCATGAGCTCATAGCTATACTATCTAGTACTGATAAATGGATAGCATTAAACTATAAGATGAATTTATTCACTGTTAGCGCTTTTCAAAATAAAATGCTTTTCCAAAACGCTTCCCAGACTTGGAGATGGAAGAAAAAGAGCTCTTGGAGTTCATGAGAAACTTATACAGAAATTTTATCGTCACATCTAGTTTTTAAAGAGAGATTGAGACATTCAAGTATAGATGTACCCCATGAAGAAGTCTTGAAAAAAGGGTGAAGGCACAATGTGCTTTGCACATGGAAAACACATGATAGCTCATGTACAAAGCACAAAAGTGGGTGGTTACATTGGATTACATAGATTGTGTGGCCATGTGCACTGTGCGACAAGTGTATATGGGTATATGTGGCTAATGAAATTTATGTGGTGCACATGAAGCAAAAAATGATGTTTTATTGATGCATGCACTTTACATCATCACAAGTCTCTGAAGCACATATTTAATTTAGTTTATTACAAAGTTGGTCTCTGCCTAAGCGGAGGATGGTTGGTTCGCCAAGTTGCGCACCTACAGTTGGTTTCAACCAAAGTGGCATGACCTGGTGCCCAGCTGATCTAGGTGAACCAATGCCTCAAACAAGTGCAATCTGGATTGTCTAAGTGATCCAATAACCCAGATCAAATTGCAGCTCGGAGAAACATATCTCATTCAAGGGGTGTGGCCAGGTCAATAAAAGACCAAGGGTTCAATTGGGTTAAGGCATTTGAATTCAATTGCGAATACAACAAGTAAACAATCTTTCTCCATCTAGCAACAACAATCTTCTTCCTCCGTGCAAATGAAATTGTTGACCAGATTGTGCACTCTCACAAGTGGATACCAGCGATTTTGTTTGAGTTGGGTGGATTGCGTGTTCTTCCTTGGCAGTGCAACCACAGAAGAGTGATCAATCTTAGCATTTATTAAAGAAAATTTCTTGAAGCCTGGTTAGGGGCAAAATAAGACTTAAGGAAAGAAAGTACGTCCATTGAGGTTGGAGATTACTACAAGTCAACAAGACATCATTCCAATCCATTGACAACCAATTTCCAGCAGAGACTCTGTTATAGCTATAGGTATATTGAAAAATGCCAGGTAAAGAAGCATATAATTTGTCTTAGATATCTTGTCTTAAAATTAAGAGTGCAACATAAATGGACAACAATGAATTAATATTTGCTCCAAGATAGATGCATTGTGGCTGATGGCCAATCACACATAGAAGCAAACAGAACAATCAGACAACCAAGAGAATCACCAAGCAGCATACTGAACATTGTTGAGGCAGGCATGAAGCGATCACTCACAAAATTAGTATTGACAATGAGGAATAAAGATCATGAATGGGATGAAAGAAGTCTGTTGAGCCTTCATATAAAAGCAGTGTAGTAAAAAAGTTTTAATTTTTATTGTAATAACTTTGTTAACTTGAGTACTTCATTGATAGGAAGGCGGAAGCATATTTTACATGGAAAGCCTGCTAGGGCTCGTCTTTCACGTGGAGTGAGGTTTTTGCACCTGCCTTTGCAGTGTAGTTTTATATTGAACACAACGTTCCATTTGCCAAAAGAATACTTAAAATCCAAGATATTAAACATCTCAGTAACAGAAGACTTTCTGCATACCAACACTAAATAAGACTAAAAACAAAAAGAAAAATTTGCAACATAAAATGCAGTAGGAGTTGGATTGGACAGCACAATTTGCATTCAAAAAAAAAAATTTGGGCAGACTGCTAGAGCTATCTTCTATTTTGGAGTGAGGTTTTTGTCCCTCATTTTTCAGTGTAGTTTTATAGTAATACAGCTTTCCATTTGCTAAAGAATACTTACGATCAAATATATTGGCAAAGAATACTTACAAAAAAATATATTGGACATGTTAGTAATAAAACACTTTATGCATATCGACACTAAGGTTACAAACAAAAAAGGAAATTTGCAACAAAATAGAGTAGAACTTCGATTGAACCAGACAATTTTCATTCTGAAAAAGACATACAGTAATAACTCTAATATCTGACATACATTAATATCCTTGAATTAAAAAAACTAATTGAATAGTGAAGCAAGAAGCATACTGCTATTCCATCTGTGCAATTGTAAATTGTCTGATAAAGAATAGTCCATGCAGCTTCTATTTGGGAAAATGCTTGACCATACCGTCGATAAGAATAGCTCTTCAACCAGTCCTAGTGGATCAAATTGTAAATTTTATCAAAAATAATCTCTACCATCACAAGAGTTGTCACAAAACTATCAAGAAAATCATGGGCATATGGCTGAGATACTTCTAGATGCTAAGATACAAAAAGATAAGTCATCAAAGTTAATGTTACTCTTAGATATGGCCTGATGCCTCTGCAGCCCAACAAAGAGAGATGGCCTCAATGCCTCAGCTTGTTCTGGCAGTATAAATTTATTTATAATTATTTCACTTTGTGGGATGTTAAAGCTCATCGTATTATAGAACATCATTCTATAGCTGCCAATTTTGGTTTCTCCCTTTTATGGACAATTAGGCATAATTATATAAAAACTCGAGGCTTATTTGAAATTTTCTAGATGACAAGTTGCTAATTTTTCTTGATTGCAAAGTGATGTTGGCTGGTTTTCAAATCAAGTTTATTTGGGTTAAGTCGAACTATGGAGATTTAATTAGCCAATGTTATAATTTTGGGGATTGGCTTATGTTTTAATTAGAGCCTCAAGAGAGAATTTTTCTTCTTGACACCTCAAATTCCTGATCACCAGCTGCACCATCTTCTCTGCATAACCTTCTATGGAAGTCTGAAGTACCCTCATGACATTGTCCCTGCTCAACCCTCGCTAAGATCCACTCTCATGAATCATGATAACCATTCCCTCAACCCTATCTTTATGTGCTCCTCATCAAGATCCACTCTTTCACAATAAATAAATAAATTCATGGGAAATGATGGAACCAAATAGCAATTAGATGATACTTGACTAAAAGATAAAAATGAACAAGTTCAAAAAAGATTCTTTGAAGTATATGGCATGCAAGGTTGTCCTATGGTGCCTACATAGTCCAATAAGCCCGAGGCACATAGCATGGCTTCTGCATTTCAACAGTCGTACAGAACCCTCAGTGATGCAGAAATCAAAAAGCTTATCTAAGGAAAATTTCTTATGAATTTTAATTATTAATTAACATAAAAGCATAACTTTTCCAAACAGACAAAGATTCCTCCAAGGCCAGAAATTGGTTTAATGAAACTTAATATAAGTTAAATAACATCAACCAGATAGGAGATGAATGTCGAAGATAAATAGAGCTCAAGGAATGTATCAATGAAGCTTAGTCCATCATCAACTAGTTTAGAAAATAGATCATGGATATATATTTTGAGGAAAAAGAACATGGATAAATTTTACCTTCACATCAACATTTTGACTCCTAAATGCCATCTCAGACATAAGTTCATACACAACAGGATTCTGCTCTATTCCTTCCATGCACATGCCAACCCCAACCTGTGATAATTTAAAGCAGTGTTAAGCTTGTGAAATATCCATTGTCATGAATAATCAATATAAATTTTAATAAGATGTAGCTTATGAGGCAACCAATAGATTCTAACAAATACTATACACAGATGAAAATGAATCAAGAAGATGATAGGGAAAACTAAGATGCCCCATTAAATAGCAGAAACTAAGATGCCAAACTTACATATTGCAACTTTTTACAAAGATGATATCTTTGTTCTTACTGTTAGCATATTTGGAGAATAGAAATGTGTCGCTCATATTTTGAAGTATTATGCTGAATGGGCAAGTAGTCACCTAGTGGAAGAGTTGAAGATGGCATGAACGACCAAGTACAATTGTTGACTATCATATTTGTGCAATAAAAATATCAAACAAGAATTCTATGTCTATTTGTTAATTGTCATGATCAATCAGCAGAATTGTCTACTAAGTTTCATTGAAGTCTTCTAGTTCACTGCTGTAACAAGCAAGGCATTACTGAGGATGAGGATGTAGAACTATGTAGTCCAGCTCAAGGATAGTGTTGAGAATATCAGTGTAAAATCAAGGTTTGAAATCTCGTCTGGAGTCGGGCTTTCATTCTCAGCCAGAATGAGATGTACTGGGCATGTTGGGTGCCCTGGCCGATGGTTGTGTTGGACATTAGAAGAGGAGGAACGAGTGGAGTAGAAGGGGGCAGAGCAGATTGTGGGAGCTTTGTAGATGCGTTGAGGTTTTTGTTCCACCTCACCTCACCTCAATTGTCTTCAACGTGAGTTGCAGAAGTTTTGTTGACTCGCGTTGCCTCAATTGTGGATCACTGACCACGTTGCGTTGCCTTAATCAACTTTATAGTGAGCCATGGAAGCTTCATTAACCCATGTAGAGTCAGCAAAATCAGTTCAGCAAGCAGAGAAGTGGAAAAGTGTGGGTCCTAGAAGCTTCATAGATGCACTAGGGTTTTATTCCCTCGCCTTACCACAATCATCCTTGGTGTGAGCTGCGGAATCTTTGTTGATGCGTCACCTTGACCACTAATCACATTGTGCAGCTCAAACTTCTTCAATGTGAATTGTGAAAGCTTCGCTGACTTGTGTCTCCCTAATCAAGTTGCAAATTCAGTTCAATGCTTCTTGTGATGAATAATTTGGAGCTTTTGGCGGAATACACTGATGAAGGATATGCAGTTCGGAGGATCGAAGATTCTTGCAACGAAGGCAACCACTAAGTTTTGCTTGTCCACTTAGGTATTAGAGGTTTAGGAGCTTCTCACATGCTAGTCGGCAGGCATAACAAAATATTTCACCCGTGTCAATTGACACATCTCAAGATTTTAATCATTGGTGTCATGTCACTTCCAAGAGTAATTTTCCATTTCACCAAGGTATAACAACCACCTCAACACTTACTGTAACAAATGTCTTAGTATGTCTCTTGCTAGTAAATGTATCATACCATTGTGGAGTTCTCGCTGAGTCGAGCATCATTTGGCCCAGATGAAATTGTGTCTAGTACACCATACATTTCCAAATTTCCACCAAAGTTATGCAGCATGCACCTGATAAAATGAATTGAGCTTCACATAAGAATAGCATTTACACATGCCATGTCTGGTCAGACTAGCTAAAAAAATGCATATCCAAGACAAGAAAGAGAATATACCAGACATATGGAACCCCATAGAATTGAGAAGATTGTATCCATATCGGTTTGACTTCAGCAAACAAGTCGAGAACTATCATCTTTCCAATAGGAACGGAATGAAGAAGTGCCTAGAAAGCAATAGATAGATCTAAAGTCCATAAGCACCATTTGAATTTAAATAAATCTAGCAAATACATAATAACTTCCAACTAGTAGTTATAAGAAGGAAACCACTAATAAACAATTCATGTTTCTGATAGCAGAAAATTTACAAAAGAACTAGATTGCATAATATTATGACAAGTTCACAATCAAAGTTTAAAAATTGATCAATTGCTGAAAAGGCACTAATGTCAAGTCATTCAAGTAGTTGGTCTGTAGATAAAGGACATCCCGATGCATGAAGTTCCCTCTGGTGCGGGGTCCTACGGAAGGGTCGACCACATTGGATTTATGGTAGGCAGTCTTATCTTACATTTTGCAAGAGGATGTATCCACGACTTGAACCCGTGACTTCAAGGTCACATGGTTACAAAGTTTACCATTGCACCAAGGCTCTCCTTTCTAGTTGGTTTGTAGATATTGCAAATATACTCCCCATACTCCACTAAAAGATTTTTTCCCCTTCATAGCAACTACTATAACACTAGTTAACCCAAAAGTTAGACATCCGTGTGGCAGACTAGAGAATTGACCTGGTTACTTTTCATGCATGACTCGATCAAGTACATACCTGCATATTAAACAACCAAAGAATACTCCTCAATGCAGGGTGTTCTGACTTGTCATTAAGGAAGATGGTTGTGGATCAAGCAGGAACGCTCTTCAGCAGGAGTGTTATGAGTCACACACCCTCAAGAAGCAAGATACTCTTTGTGACCTCTAGATCACAAGTCGCATCACCCTAACAAAACTGAGGGCAACAGTATGCTAAGTAGAAGTTCAACCATACAAGATTACTAAAACAGGGACACTATGGCAAACTCCTACACTAACTTTTTCCTCCAAGAAAAAACTGTGCACTGAGTTTTGCAATTAGACATTACTATCATAATTCATAAATCAACTAGGGTTCACAAGAAAGAGAGTTCACAAAATACCACATAGAGAAACTACTATGACAAGTTACCAAAGTAATGTTGAGCTCAAGCAAGATAATGTCTTAGCTCTCAAAGTCATTAAATAGGCCAAACTTAGACTAATCAGTCTGAGAAGAGTGGATAACTTCTGATAATTAAGAGTAAACGTAGCTTGAGGGTCAGGAGCCAAATAAGCAATCATCATTCTCATCGACATAGAAAAATGAAAATATTACAAAAATAACAAAAGGGGCTGATTGGAGAGAAAATTTTCCATGCCTAATACAGTTTCTAAAACTATGCTCCAATGTTAGGTAGGAAATAAATTTTTGCATATACAACATTTTGATCAACTATAAGTTTTGAAAAATCAAAACATCAATGAAAAATAGTAAACATGCAAAACAAGATTTAGACCTTGTGTTTCAACTAAAACAATTATTTAAAAATATCAATGTACCATATGTCATCTTCTGCAGTAATTTAAATAAAATTGTTGCTTACTTTCATTTGAGGTGGTTTCCAGAATGCTGCATCTGAGGAGAATAACCAACCCTGAAAATTAACAAAGCTATCACCGATTGGGAAATTTTCAAGTAAATAGAAAAAAGGTTTGAGTTCCATCAAAATGTATGAAATCAACAAGTAAATTCCATCCAAATGTATGAGATCCACATTGAGACCAGATAAGTTTGAGTTTCCAATCATGTCTTTTCGCTGAAGAAGAATAGGGTATAGCTAAAGGATTGCAAAGGGGTTCATTTTGAACGGTTGCAACCAGCCATACATCAGATAACAAGCAAAATGGATATGGAAGATATTCTTAAGACTGATTTCATACATAGCTTTTAGATTCTATTTCACTGGTATAGTTTTCCATGTTATGAATGTTTTAGGTGTCTGTCTGAACCACCACTAAGGACTGTTGGTACAATCCAATTGTTGTTCCTAGGATTCATTTAATTATCTGAGTATTTTTAGTATGGACTTCAGGGCTTAGAGTAAATTTTAGAAGTATTTTGAGAATTCCAATGGTGTATTATGAAAAATCTAATTTTGTTTGTTGAGCCTGGGCTGAATCCTAGTTAAACCTAAGACCTTAAGTTAACTTAGTGATTAGTATAATAAGATTAACCAAAATAGCAGCTAGTTTAAGGTTTCTTACAAGAGTGGATGTTGGTGCAAGGAGGAGAATGATTTCTTTCCCTTCTTAAGTGATCATGAGACTCTTGATAGGTCTTCATAGTGCTATGGAACCACTAGAAGTAAGGATATTACCCAGAGGTATGATCTGAGCCATGTTGTTGATTCCATAGTTGTTGTTATCTACCTACAGATCCGATTGGTTAAGGGTGAGGAGATGTGAGATTAAAGGTATTGGGGTCAAATTTGAGAGAGATATGATTACCATTGTATAGAACCACAGAAATAAAGTAGAATGGACATCTGGTCGACGAATGGGCAATTCATTTATGATAGATTGACTGACAACCACAATGGTTGATCCAGCATCAACCAGCAGTCCATTGGTCTTCATAGTGGCTTTCAATTGTCTTAAGGATCTTATGAGAAAATAAAAAAGAGTTTGGGGGAGACAGATTTTCTACAGAGGAGTGATGGATTAGTTTAGGGTATTAGTGTGACCTTAAACAGAATTTTTTGTTGGAATGCAAATGAGATATTCAACCCTAATGATGGAAAATTGGGTAGAGAGAGACAGAGAGCTTTCATCCTAAAGGTTTATGGTTATCCTTTTGATTCCTGATGTAATGATGATGATCATAAGATTCTTAGAATTACTGCTAATAGTAGAGTTATAATATATATGTTGAATACAAAGATTTATCCCTTAACCCCTTGAGCAGGAAACTATCCTAGGGCTAAAATTTTTCTTCCTTAATCCCCTAATTGGAAGGTCAAATTCAATATGACAGCAGCCTCTTCATCCACCATCATGAGATGTTAATGTTGTTTCTCCACACTTTTCTGGCCATCCACCACATTTAATCAATTAATCCTTAATTTTCTCCTTCGCCATTACCTTTATTTTCTTTTCCCTATAGACTTATGCTTCTTCGCCAGCATTGCATCTGCAACTACTTCATGAATATTGACTATGTCATCAACAACAAGCAGACCTACTCCCATTTTTGGATCTGCCATTGCATCTCTTCTCAGTCAGCTTCTCCTAATACTCACCTAGCCACTGACCATCTCCTGCTGTAGCAATAGGGTCTATTGCCTAATGCTTTGGTAAGAAATCAAAGGATCTTAGCATGCACAACTGGTTACACCTTGGAAGAAGACACAATGGATCTTGTAGCCTAATGCTTTTCTCAGTTTCTTTTCTTTTCTTTTTTTTTTTTTTGAGAATTCTCTAGTTCAAGAAAAGCTGTAGAATGAGGATACCATAAGTTAGAGCATGTTAACCAAGGGAATCATTACCTGCATTAACCATACAGCATCTTTATCTCCTTTAGACATGGCCTTGTAAACAGCAGCTCCAAGCAATGAGATATAGGTTGGATCATTTGTTGGTGGTGAATTTTCATTAAATGTATCACTATAAAAAATTATAACAAATTAGAATTTTACATGCACCAACTCTGTATTTGATTTAGAAAGCACTTGCTCCAGAACTAAGAATACAGTATCAAATCAATAACGGATCGCCAAAATAGATCTATTTGTAATTGCACTTTATGAGTCAAAAGCACTAAAATAGATGAATCAAAAAGACTAGGATGATTGATATTTAGGATATTGTAGATTTTACAGGAAAATCAAACTTTTATTTCAAGCAAAGGGGCTGAGGTCAAAAAATATCATTCCATGCGTTGAATTAGAAATACAAGATGGATAAACAAAAAGGAAGAAAAAGATCCACAATTAAAGAACTGCAACATAGAATAAAATTCTAGAAGTCCCAATGAAGCTTGCAATGGTTAAAAACACTCCATGGATTGCTGAGGCAAGATAGGATTGCCTATGGGCAGCCTTATATCTATGGAGATAAATGCTTCAATTGAATAATGTTGATGGTATGCATGAATGACTGTTAGAACAATAGTCCCAACTAGGTTGTTTCTTGTCTCATATTGCTAGATTATATACAAGGCATGAAATGATGCTCTATAATTGCATAAGGTTATTCGACACTTGGTATTAGAACAGGTTTCTTTTATCAAGATGTCACGGCAATGCTTCTCTTCCACCCTTTGTCATTGCCACCTAACCTCCTCTCAAGTGCTAACAAGCTCACATGCTTTTCATTGAAACTTGGTGAATGAAGGTAGAATGTTCAGGAACATCTATTTTAGACACAGAATCTGATTGAGGCTGCAAGTCTACTTAATAACGGATAGGTTTGCTGCAAGGAAAAGTAGTAGGCAATGAGAATAACTGACGGTACCTATCATATGAGAGGAAGCACCACAATCAAGTGATCAAGGAGCCCTAGATGCTAGCATGGATGCTGGAGAAGACTCAGAAGGTGATGGGATAGTGAGGGAGGTATTTTGGGGTAAACACTTTAGGAAAGTGCACCCATTGGGTATTTAGTAAACTAGGTGTGCCCTTTGGGCATTTCCAATGTGTACTTTGGGAAATTCAAAAAGAAATCATCATTGTAAAGTGACACTAAAACTTCTGCTAGCATCACATTTCACTAGGTGGTCGGTGAAGAGACAATGAAAACAAGGTGGTTAAAAATTGCATGAATAACCACAACCATGGCCAGCTCGTCAATTTCGTGCATAAGTAACAACCTTTGAAATATGAGTGAAGGCTACAAATGCAAGACTGAGATGAGCAGGAAAACATTAAATTAGAATATTGGTATGAGAGAAATGTGGCAACTGTAAGTAGGTCCGAACAAAGGATGAATCATTAAGACAAACAAGAAACTTGAGCATATTGAATCCTTGCACATTGATACTTTGAAACATTTGATTAGTGGACATAGGCTGATATAAGAAACAAATTTCTTGTTTTTACAAAAAGAAGCTAAGTACTCCACTGCTCCTAAATGGATTGATCTTCCTGATCCAATTTTCAAATTGAATTTCTTTTATATACTCAATAAATGCAAGAAACATTCTGCTCATGAGAGAATGTCTGGCATATAGTATCCAATAAGAACGTGGGTGCAGTGAGGAACATAATGAAAGAATCAACAACCAACTCCATGTTGTAAGGAGCCAATGAAGCACGAACATCTTCATGCAAAGAAAGCAACATCCTTTTCAACTAAAGGTTGAGAGAGATGGAAATCCTTCCCATCAGAACCAACATAGACCTCAAATGCTTGTGCCTTGAGAAGATTGTTGGAACCATCAAAATTGATGTTGGTACTATTGGGGCATTGGATTTGGATATATTGGTAGAAGAGGATACCAAAACAGGAAATGAAGGCAAGGAGATAAAAAATTTGGGGCTGGGTCATAGAGAAAAGCAAAAACTCCGATGTCTACCTCTATGAGAGACTTAGATACTCTAACCCTAGGGAGAGGAAGAAGAGAGGCAGAGAAAGAAAAGGTAAAAGGGATATGGGTGGGGGTAGGGGTAGGGGTAGGGGTGTGCAAATACATGCTACTCTGGTTATTGCACATGCAGGGTATAGTAACTTGTAGGGAAAAGGGACAATAGGTGGGATGATATAAGAGGTGGTGATGGTGAAAGATAAAATAAGTCT
Source organism: Curcuma caesia (assembly GCA_037834155.1). Classification (NCBI taxonomy): domain Eukaryota; kingdom Viridiplantae; phylum Streptophyta; class Magnoliopsida; order Zingiberales; family Zingiberaceae; genus Curcuma; species Curcuma caesia. The sequence goes on along the minus strand of JBBMKF010000001.1, from coordinate 1,964,756 downwards.
AGCCTTACTGTGACACCATGTAGAGAGAATAAAGGAGTAATTCAATTAGTATCAGTACAATTATACTGCATACATATAAAAGGCACAAACACAATATATATATAAACAATATGAGACTAAAGCTATTATTTTAGCATTTGTCAATACCATAAAATTGGAGGAAAACTGGAATGTAATGATGAGAAAAAAAACGAAACAGAAAGACACCATTGTAATTCAACTTTTTTACTTTTTAAAATTATTATTATTCAACTTTCTTTCATTTTTTATATTTTTTTGACACAACTGCATAATCCAAGTCTAAGTGTTCTTTAGTAAGCAAGCTATGACAAGATGATACACATAAGTTCATCTAAAAAATAACTAGCAACGGAATTTCCACTTGGAAAAAGTCAAATCAAGCTAGACTCTGATGTTTAAAGCACTTTCAGTTAGTGCCACTAGAAAGTTTCTTTAGAAAACATAATCATTCATGAGTCACAGATGTCAGAATTGATGATTTCTATGCATCATATCCTGTACTTCACAATTAATGACTGCACTATCAATTATCAAGTAGGCAAATATCAACTTCAAATTCCAACAATAAGTTTACCAGTTATAGATGTCAGTTATGTCCCCGTATTCTGCAATATTCAAAGGAAAATAATCCAGAGTGAAACAACTATCCACTAAAACCAAAAGTATATGTCATCGCAAAACTACCTTATACGACAGTTCATCATGAATTGTTACATCAATGGGAAAGCACAAACATGGTAATGCAAATGCAAATCAACATTTGTTATAAAGTTCATCACATCATTAATGATAAAGTTGAATTAACCACTATCAAAATCTCAGGATCTAACACCAATTTACATTATGTTCCTATTTCCTCATACTCTTCTTGATGAGTGGGTTGGTGAATGGATTGTTGCAAGTCCAAGATGTGGAATTAGCCCAAGGGATTCATAACCTAAGTAGTCATGCCATTTTAGTTTTTGCTGATAACAAGCTCGTAAACTGCTAGTGAATAAAACAAACTTTGTGAAAGGATTGTTACATGGAGCTCACAATGATAACAGTGAACATGACTATGAGGAATATAAAGGGCAGCCCGGTGCATGAAGCTCCTGCCAATGTGAGGTGTCGGGGACAGATGAACATGTATATGAGGAATATAAAGGGCAGCGCCTGGTGCACTAAGCTCCTGCCAATGTGCGGTCCCGGGAAAGGGTCTATTGTACGCAGTCTTACCTTGCTTTGCAAGAGGTTATTTTCGAGACTCAAACCTAGGACCTCCAGATCACACAACAGCAACATGCATATGAAGAATATGGATTTCCAATATTGCCAATGAGCAAATCCAATATAGTGGATTCAAGTTCGAGGATGAAAACTCAAGATTGACTGTAATTTACTAAATTATTGTATAGTGCTTAGATTATTCTCTTCAACCCTAGCCACCTCCCCTAGGCTATGAATCAACACATAGGCCAAGATTGAATAGTGTTTCAATCATTAAAATTTGGGCTAGCTTCAATCAATTGGATGATGAATATACACTATGATCAGACAATTGATCAAATTAAGTGTAAATACTATATTATACAATATTGTAAATACTCGACTAAGGATTGTGAGCTTCATAGCTTAAATTAGGTGTCAGCTTAAATTAGGTGTCAAGCAAAACAGAGATGATCTTCTTAGGGGAAATAGAGAAACAAAGATGTTTGGTAGAAAGAATGGTAAATATCAAGCAGACAATTGAGAGAACATTTACATATTTACTTGCAGTACAAAGATTAACAAAATTGGATTCTGTGAAATGCTTAGGAAGAGATACCTCGGTAGAGTTTCAACTTACTTGGAAGCATCACAAAAAATTAATGCAGTTTGGTGTAGCTCCAATTCATGATAAAAGGAAAGAAAATAAGATGGTATTGATATGTGTTCGACTACCACCAATAGATTATATAATTAGAAAAGTTGAATCAATTAAAATGAAAGATGTAAGGGGTAGAGGAAAACCAAAGAAAACATCAAGAAATGTCAGGAATTAACAAATGTTAAAGAGTTATGTGTGAATATGTAGAGAGCATAGTGGTTACTTATAAAATTTCCTATTTGTACATAAGGTAAAGATCACTACCTAGGGTTCAATGAGAAGCAATTTCCCCTTAATCTCAACACACTATTAGAGCCACCCCTATCTCCTTCTCACTGATCATCCTCCACATGAATATCTACTCATAAGTTGATTGAATTCGGCATCTCATTCCTCCCTACGCTTCCTCAACAAGCTGCTCCTTGCATCTTTGTAAGAACCTTGCAACTCCATGCATTGTCGTCAGTATGTCTACGTGTATCTTTGAGAGCCTACCAACATCTTTTGTGTCCCCCGCAAGCCCATCGTTGCCTTCCACATGACTCATAAGCTCACAAACATCTCCAACGTGCCCTTGCCCACCACGCACATACCCCTTGCTCACCGTGCACATCCACTACACATGTTGCGCACATCCATCACTCAAGTCGTGTTCCTACCTAATTTTGAGCAACCTCCGAGGTTTGTTGCTCAAGGGGAGACTCCTAGGACATATGCTAAAGAAGTTTTTGTATAGACTAAAGTAATCTCCCAAAACTTAGTTTGAAAAATTTAGCTCTACAATATAGCATGACCAGGAGACTCCAAACCCATTGGTGTTCTATCTCATTTCACAATCTAGGAGACATATACTTCTTACTGTATATGTGGACAATATTATTATCACTGGCTAAGATTGTAAAATTAAAATATTATCTCCAACAATACTTTCAAACTAAAAACTAGGTAAAGATACTCCTATGGATCCTAGTGTCAAATTAGTGAGGACCTTGATGCTAGTAGAAAAAGTGAATTATTTTGCAATAACCATTCCTGCCTTCTTATTTGTTGCTAATGTAATTAGTTAGTTTCTAGAGAATCCATGTCATGACCACTAAATATAATATACAAGTATTATATATTATGTTAAAAGTGCTCCAGGAAAAGGTATCTTATTTTGTCATCGAGGTTACCTACAAATTGTGGGGTATTTCAATGCAATTGGGCATACTCTCTGGCAGATAGACGATCTACATTCTGCTATTGTGTTCTCTTATGAGGCAACCTTATTCCTGAGAAGAACAAGAAGCAAACAATGATAGCAAAGTTATGTGAAATGGTAGAATATAGATCTATGACCCTAAGCAACATGCAAGATCATTTGGCTTAAATACCTAATGACAGAACTAGGTTATACTCTTGTAAAGCCAATAAAGCTTTATTGTAACAATCAAGTTGAGATGCATATAGCCTCAAACCTTGTGTTTCACTAAAGGGCAAACCATATAGAATGATGGTCATTTCATCAGGGAGAAAGTGCAATCTAATGAGATCATCACTTCATTTGTTGGTTCTAATCAGATTTGCTAATGCCTAAGACAAATATACTCGTAACAAGCTAGATTTCCACAATATATTTGAAGCTCGGAAGAATTTTAGAAAGTTATGTGTGAATATACAAGAAGCAAGGATTACTTATGATTTTTCCTATTCGTCAATAAGACGTAAGATAGTGGGTGCTACCTAGGGTTTTAATGAGAAACAATTTCACTTAAGCTAAACCATCGACATAATAAAAACTTAATTTAATTGATTTGACTATAATTAGTGAATAGTTTTCCATAAAGCTCAATGGAGGAATAAAATACATGTAGTTGTCCCCAAATACTTAGGACAAATGTAGTTTAATAATGAATGGTGATGCTAATTATTTTTTGTATAAGGTAATAGTGTTATTATTGAATATTTCATGTTAATATGCATATATGAATTTGAGACGTGTTTACGCAATCATCTAAGTATCTAGAATTGACACAATTACTTAATTGAGCATTTGCATTTGTCATACCATATTCTAGATATACTGAGACTGCCATTGATTTAGGTGAGTGACTGCCATTGATTTAGGTGAGTGTATACTTGTCAAGATGTTAAACAAGATTAGTTATTCATTTTTTTTAATTAAGTTGGTTTGAATTAAGAAAAAAAAGTCAACTTTGTACTTTTTTCCACAAATCCATCTTCTTCTCACTTGGCATATTGATCACCCAAGACAAAGTTTGATTGGGAATATATTATTGACATTATATAAACAGATATAGGACCTCCTATTATGATATCGTGTAAACATTGATTAGTTGATCACTTATCCCAAAGCTCAAACGCTTAGGAATGGCATCAACTTATACATTTATATTACAAAACCAAATACTAGTTTAATGTGACAATTAGGCCACTTGCAAGAGGCTTAATTTGTATATACAAGAATAAGTTGTGTGTTTCAACTATTGGGGTCAGAAACATGAATTTTGTCACGCAATTGACAATAATATATATACATGTATAATATAGATAGTAGCAACCAATTGTACTAGGAGTGGTATGTTGAGTTTTCATATCCGAGGCTATAGGATTTTATCTCTACTAACTTAGCTAATGGAGATGGGGTACAACCAGAAGAAAAAACCCTTGTAAATCAAGTCAAAAAACTTTTTGCAATGAAATAATCTTATCTAGTCTAGAATAATTCAATCCAAAAGTAACCTAGGCCTTTGCAAAATACCTTTAATTTGTTGCTTGATAAATGCCTCTCCTACGTCAACAAATAGTGGATCTTTAGGATCAAGTAGATATGTACAACACCATTGATGATTACCGTCAACAGTGTTCCTGAAAAAAGAAATTGCAATTGTAAAACTGCATGTGCGATTTTGACATGACACTCAAGCATTCTTCACTTTCAAGAAATTGGAAGGAGCATAAAATGAGAATAAAGATGCATAGACAACAGTAAAGGCATACCATGGTGAAATCTAGCTGAAAACTACCTTCATTTCAGCAATCTTAAATTTAAATGTCTAAGATTTTTCCTAATTTTTTAGAACTTACCATAATAACAACACCTAAGTCTTCCTTACAAGTTAACCTAGCATCTAGCCTGATCCCAAATTTTTACACAACTACCCTAATCTTATCCTTTCTTTTTTGGGTAAAATATGCCTTATCTTTGAAATCCAAGGACAAAAGAAACAAAAAGAATAATTATATAGGAACCCACACTTTTTCATTCATTTCCCACTTTATTAGTTATGGAAAATGGCCTTTGAAAGTATGACATGGAACATGACTTGCTGTATGAATCCAAATACACCAAGATGATGCTCTTTGGTCCAACCACCAACATAAATAAACACATTTCACAACAGCTAAACATTTGTTCAATTCAAAAATTGTGTTTTATTCCAAATTGTCCTTAAACACGATACTTTATCTCATTAACATGCAACTGGCATACACAAATGACTGTTAAATATATGCTGATGCAATCTTCCAGATGAGTTTATAGATACTACACTTATCAGTTAGATTACATTTCAAAAGGTTTTGGAAGCATATTCATAACTTTCCTATAAGTTGGTTTTCCATGAAGTCACTAAGGTTATGTATACTTTGATGGAAATGTAGGAAGAAAAGAAAAGCTGAGAGATTGCTCGTTTTCATTTGTTTACTTGGAGGAAAACAAAGGAGAAGAGAAGAGAAAGTGAAGGAGAAAGGGCGAAATTTTGTTGCTAGTTATGATTAGAGGAATTAATTTGTTTGATTTGCTTTAATTTTGGATTAATTGAGCTGGAAATTCACTATTTTGGTTGATTTGGAACTAATTGGGCTGAAATTTTAGGCGTGAATATGCTCTGTTTCATGTCATGTTGGCTCAGGTTTTGTTGGGCTCAAACTGGACTTAACTAGGAGTTAGTTGGGCTGATACTATGTCAAATTTGACTGGGTAACCACTTATCCAACAACTTCCACAGTTAGAAAATGACCTAAGCATAACTAGTTCTAGTCTAAATACTTAGCTAATTGCTTCTTGATCAACATAGCAGGCATAAAAGATTTTGAGGCTCTCTAACTGTTTCTCTGCAGGCAGAGACACCTCCATTTTGAACTTGCATATGAAACAATGATAGAAAGGCCCAAAGAATTTTCCCATATCAGCAGCATGTGATAGATTATAATGAAGTGGAACCATAAGCTTTGCCACCCCTGATCCATGCTTTTCACACTTCTTGGCTTGACTAAAAAAACATCTTAAATCAAAATGATGGGATCGGGCTGAACCAACACTGTGCACCCATTGTCAAGTCAGTTGGTCCTGCCATAACCCAAGCACATTTTGTGCCATTCAATACAGACCACACTAACTCCTTCAGCTTCATCCATAACCTATAGGCAGCTTAGCAATCGATCACCACAGGTCACCATCAGCTATAATGCATCTCTCAAGGAACCCACTACATATAATACAACCATCATGAATTGAGTCGCCCTTCACCAACAAGCCATCCCTCAGTAATGGCTAGTGCCTCCGCTCTAAAGTTTACCACACAAGCATCCAGCTATGTGATTTACAGTAAGATGCCATCATTGCTTCACAGGTATACATGAACGATCAATGGTCATTCAAGGTATCTTCTCTTTCGAGACCATTTTCCTCGTATAGTATGAGCCGTTGACCAATCTGTTCCCCTCCGCTATTACTCCAATGACCGAGCTCTATGATTCAAAGACACCCTTTTTCCTCATTGATTGATGTTTTCTTCTCCTTAATTCCTCGCCAACCACCATTGCTAAGGTTGACTTAGGCATAGGAACAGAACTCTGCCAGTTCATTCTTGATGCCTCATCTTTCACTCTTATAGGATCTTCAATTTGGCCTTGTGTTGTTCAGGACAGTTTGCTGATTCATAACTTGATCCAACTCTTCTTAATAGGCCAAGGGACGACGTTTGCACCCATTTGAACCCCTCCATCACATTGAGACATCACACCCATTTCTAAGAACATAGAAAAGTGCTAGATTTTGAAAAGATCAATGATCTGACAAACTTTGGCCCATTCTTGCCAATTTGCAATAGACTTCCATGGTTACCAATGATGACCAACTACCTACAGACTAAATCCCCCAAATGCACATCTACTCAAGCAAGATTGGATCAACCTTTCAGCCAAGTGATATCCAACTCACTCCAAAATTGAATTGGATGATCTTGTAAAAACTAGTCAACTTAAAGGACATTGACGGGAGGATTAATAACAAAATTGTTTGAGCAACATCTCTAAATCAAGGTAAACTTGACAAAAGTATGCAGCAAGTTCCATGTAAATGCTAAAGGAAAAGCAGTACAAATTAACACCATGCAGCATACACTAAACAAACAAAGCTAACAAAACAAAGTACCAATCACCCAGTCTGGTAATTTTTGCATAAGGGAATATCTTCCTAAAAACAGCTGGAACATTCCCAGAGAACGATGGTAACACTGAAAATCATAAAAAAGTAGTAAGCAAAAAGAATAACTAATCCTCACTAAATAAAGGAACTATAAACTTATAAAATAGACAAAAATCTAAAGTTCATCATAAATGTGAATACAAAGAGTTGTTTTAGTAGAAATTGCACAGTTAGGCATTATTCATCCTCAGTTCCTTAACTGAATACTTTCAAAAGAGTGATAAAAATTGAACCAGAATATATTATTTTTATGGGACAGCACATGAGAAGACACATTTGAATTAGTAAACTATATAAGCATTCTTGCTACCTGTAGTGCAATGAAAAATTTAGTAAAGAACTAAATTCCATTTTACGAAATGAAAAACATCAAAGTGGGATTAACTCAAACAGAATAAAAGGCTAAGGGTTCACATTTCAAACTTGCTTTGGATACTGAAACTTGCTATAGAGTTTGGGTTCAAAGATTAAAAATGACAATTTGGAACCACCGAACAGGTCACTTCAAGTGAATTAATCAGAAAATTAACCACGGTAAAAAAAGTTTGTCTTTCTTCTCTTCAAAGAACCTCTTTCTGATCAAGCCATATGATAATCAATACTAAATTCTTAAGGTCTCACCTCTTACCACCTAAGATGGCCAATTCATACCAATCACATCAGCCAGTAGCAACCAAGGATGTGTCAGAATGACATGTTATGACCATATTGAGCAGTATGAGGTTCTCTGTCCTTAGATCAAGAGGTATATCGACAGTCACTGATTAGTTGCACTTGACATCAACTTACACCAAATTGCCAATTAGAATTCATGTTTATGGTAAATTGCTAATAAGAAAAATTCTTTATCATTGAAAACCCACAGAAAACAGACCCATGATTATTAGGAGATGAGAGAGTTAGACAAATTTGAGTTCAATGGAAGCTCATCTTGCTCCTAAACGAGCTGGCCTGTGAATATAATTTTAAGGCACAAAATGATGATCATCAGGCAATAAAGCACCACCTCACTATCTGTGGTTGTGTTAGTGAAACTTGTATTACAAGGATGGATCATGATTCTTTGATACATGCATGATATACAATCACAATTGTCATACTCATGCCCTTTTATATAATGAATGGCATTCATTTTGGTGTTACTAAATAAATTGCTAGTAAAGCGACTCCTATTAAAATAGTTAAGGTACATAGTTAATTAATTATAAAATTTATACAACACATAAATTTCAATGGTTTAGCTTAAAAAGTTAACCACAATAACTAAAGCAATGTGAGACTCCTATTAAGAGTTAAGGTACATTCCCAGTTAAGCAATATGAGACTATGAGCAAGGAATGAAATCTCGAGCCATTTCGTCCAATATAGGTAAAAAATTTCATTCCGCCCGTGGACCGAAACCAGCACAATCAAGCCTCCAGTGCCGACGCACCCCCAAGGCCCCGCCGAGCTCTCGCGACTCATCTAGAGGTATCCCCACCGCCACGCGAAGCATCCTGAGGCGTCGCCCACGCGACGCCTCCAAAGGAGTCACTGGACTCACGTGACGCCTCCGGAGAAGTCACCGGGCTCGCGCGATGCCTCCGGCGTTGGGCGTCTACGAGGATGCGATCGCGCAGAAGAACAACAAACTTATATTAATTAAATTAATAATTTCAATCAACTCCCAACTAGTATAGTCCTAATTAGTATGATTGAGATAATTTAAATAGGCTTAATTAAAGTCTAATAAAATTATCCCATTATATATATATTTTTTAAATATATATATATATATAGTTAATATATTTTATATTTAAAGAATATCGAAACTATATCGGCATGGTGTATACGATGCCAAAATGGTATCGTTCAGGTCTGAAATCGAAACCTCGGCACGAGTCGAGATTTAAACCTTAACCATGAGAAATATGCACATCGAGGAAGAAGGTGACTAAAGAAGACTTGATTAGTAACGATAAAATAAAATAAAATTCATTTAAATCTAGATGGGAATGTAGTAGGGGATCGAGCCCAATGATACAGGAATTTCCATAAAGACGACCTCACTTAGTGGGATAAAGGTTTGATTGTAAGTCATGTTCTGTACATCTTTATTGTATTTCATAAAAAATAAATCTAGTAGATAGCAATTGAGAGGAATAGAAAATAAAATTTATACAACATAGAAATTGCAATGATTTAGCTTAACAAGTTAACCACAATAAATGAAGCATGCAACAATAGAAACAGTATCTTACCCCATCCATGTCTCTTTAAATCACTTTGCATTCTACCTATTAGAAATACTAGCATGTATGCAATTTCATAAAGCTGAATTTGCAAGTAGATTACATACACATTTTCAGAAAATAACATATTCAAAGCCATTTTTCATTTTGTGATGTAACTTTACACCTTGAAGTTCATGGATCAGTGTGGCTTATAGAGTATGATAATCACGAGACATGGTCGCTTATGCCCTCAATCTTGTCCAAAAATAAATGTTTCTACTCAATAGATTCAATGGGAATGGACACTAGGGAATTGGAGAATCCTAGCACACATGATATGTGCTTTATTGAGACATCTTGTTTCATGGATATTATTGCGAGGACACTAATGCATCCATGGGTCGTCATTAGAAATCAGTTCACAAAATTGGCATGCACACCCTAGATGCATTCAGCCAAATTAGGTGTGTTTCAAACTTTTAGTTGTGCAAAGTAGTCCTTCAGTCTGAGGCACGAGGTAGCCTTTTGTTGGATCATCTATATTATATACTTTAAAGAGTGTTCTGATTCTTGGTTCCAACCATGTATGGGATTTGTCATCCATGACAAGCGAATTCATCACAATATGGAAGGAGAAAATCTTCAATCAAGGAAATCCTAAGTTGGAGCAAGATATGACTGGAAAAGAATTTTTCCAGGTTAGTCTAAGTGTTTAATGATTCATGCATGATAGAATGAATAAATAGTTATGGCTGATTGAGTTTCAAAAAGCTATCATGCTTTTTGTTTCATTGGGATATTGTGTGATGAAGTAATTTCACTCCATGGTCATAATAGTTTGGAAACATTCATAAGAAGTATTTTATCTAGGTTTTGACATTGTGTTGCTAGACACCAAAATGATTTTGAAATGGATTAATTTGACAACAATTTGACTGGTCAAAATTAAATCTACAAGTGTTTAGTTCCAACCACTTTGTAGTTGAACCTAAGGGGTCATATAAAAATGAAATTCATATCGATATAACTGATAAAAATCAAATTAATATGTGATTAATTTAGAATAACAATGGATTTGACTTAAATCTGGCAAGAGTTGGCAATTGGTAAAGTGTTAATAGTTGAAAATTGGCAAAACAAAATCATTTAACACACTTTTGGGAGTAAGAGTAAGAGTCAAAAGTTGGCTAAAATTAATCTCTAAGTGATTTTTTAAAAATAAACCAGGAGCTAATTAGTGATTTTGTTTAATGATTATTAAAAAACTAATGATTCAGGAATTTTCTTGCAGGATTATATAGCGGGAATTCTAAATTATTCTAACTCAGGATTCCCATAAACATTGCATGAGAATTTGATTGATTCTACAATATTCACAAAGGAAACAAAAAAAAAAGAGTTATTTTAATTATTCCAAATAGACCAAAACTAAAATGGTGCAATGGGCCGATGATCAAAATTCAATCATGATCCAACAGTTGTCCGAGAGATGGTGCACAACTAGATCTTTGTTAATGTTCATTCATCATGACTAAGCATGCAATAAACAATATTAGATGGCGAATGAGTAGATCAACAATAAGTGGCACTCGCCTCCCGAGGCATGGTGCAGTGGTAAGAGGCAAGGATGATTCTCATGCAATGAGGGTTCGAATCTCATACTAGACATTTCCAAACGACCGCAGAGTTCGAACCACTAGTGGCGCTGGGGTGCCATGTCAGGACCCACCTACGATCCAGGATTTACCTATGGCCGGTCTATGGGGTCCGGCTATCCACCTCCAAGAGTAGTCAGATCACAAGAGTTGAATACCTGAATTAATAAAAAAACAATAAATGACACTCACATTGAGAGCCATTACTTTTCTCTAAGAAGACTAGGCTAAGGGTTTAGGGGTTGTACTTGTCGTCACATCTAAATCTTTGCATGCATGCAGCAGCATCCTAAATTTGGAGTAGACAGCATTAGCATCTAGGATCCTTGCTCTACCACCATCTACAGCAGAGGTTATGTTGTATTTTTGTAGCAGAAAAATTTTACCAAAAAATAAAAATAAAGAAGCCAAGGTAGGAGGCAGCTCTTGTTTCCATTTCTCAAGGAAGAATTATCTCAATCCTCAAGTGGTGCCTAACTTGTGTGCTCAAATTTTGTGCAGCTTCTTGTGAACAGGTGATACAGTTGCTGGTCGACCATCAAATAAAAGAGGAGCTTATTTGTTTCCTCCATCCCTACCGTGCAGGGAAAGATTTTGAATAGCGTAGTTTTTGTACATAGTGCATAGGATTCAGTTGTTTGTGTAGGCTTGTGCTGCAACTGAATCACATCCGTGTGATGCAGTGAGTTTTGCCACTTGTCTATACTCTCACTATTGGCATTTTGTCAAGAGAAGACAAGAAATCATTACAATGCCTTCCTGCTTTAGTGGGACATGAAGCAACATTCAAACACCCATTCTCTCACAAAGTCCAAGAACTACTAGCACAAAAATCTGTGATGAGATCACCTCTTTTTGCATGGACCATGCTGGGGAAGTCTCCTAAATCAGATCATAGATGTTGTTTCTAGACTCACTTTAGATTATAAAATTTTTAATTCTGATCCATTCATGAACAATGATTAATGATAATGAGATCATTTTGAAGATTTTTTTCCACTATGCATGTTGTCCTCTTCTCGATGATTGGAATTGTACAGCTGTACAAGCAAGGTATAAAGTGTCATTCCTAGTTAGGGTATAGGCCTTCAATGGAATGATATTAAATTAGTGCCATGTCAACGTGCCAACAATTGGAATCAATGGAATTCATTAGGAAGAAGAAAAAGAAACAAACCCTGTCATCTTACCTGGAGCGGGATGCCACTAGGAGACCAGTTACTGGTTGGAAGAGGTTGTTACGAGTGGGATTCCATTGATGTTAGATTGTGAGGGTCGGAAGGATATGAATTAGGGTTAAGTTTAACACCCACCAGTTCATAAATAGTAGGTTTAGGAATAGGGTTAAATTTAACACCTGTGGGTTTATGAATAGTGGGTTTAGGAATGAAGTGGGCTTCCAGTTTTGTCCACCCTAGTGTTTAGCAGAAACTAGGAGGTGGCTTTGCAATGACATTGATTGGAGGTGAATCTTAAGCAATCAACATCAAGCACTGGTAGTAAATGAGTGACCAAAAATGGTTGCGTGTAGAGGTAGGCCTTGCCTATGTCGATACCAATTAAAATTTTATCCACATGCAGAAGAATGCCTTCGCTCATGTCAACCAAACCAAAACAGTGTTTCAATCTATGAATATTTCCAACCATGATATGGATCTAGATGTCTGGTACCTCATTTAATGAAAAAAAAAACACATAAGAATTGGTGGTGTGATATTCCGACTAGAAGTATCATTGTTTAAGTGTCAGATGTCCAACACCTATAAGAAAGGGGTAGATGAAGTGTAGAGTATCAAAGCACTATACTCTTCAATGCTAAAATCTTGACTAATATTAGTAAAACTATAAGATTCTAATTTCTACACACTGCTACAAAGCTCAGATAGCCCAAAAAATAGTCTGCATTAAATTTCCGTTTACAGAGTATAAAAACAGTTTTCTATATCACCAAACCTTCACTAAATCTGTATGGATTGGGAAAAAAATCACAGAGAAAGGTACAGCAGTACAATAAATGTCAGGCACTGAATAATGTCATGATTAAAATAAACCAAAACAAATCATTCAATAGAATGAAAATAATAGAAAGTTCCAAGAGGATGAAAAGACTAGAAATAGTAAATTTTTCAGTAATATTCATTGATGTAAGAAACATGTTAAAGAAGTACCAGGTGTCATCCCAAGGTCAAGCATGCGAGATAGAATGCGCTTTTGCAAGATTAATTGCTGATTTAACCAATTGTCAGATAGTGGCCCACCCCATCTAATAATTGCAATTGAAGGGACAACGCAAGCATTTAGAAAAATAATAAGTACTCTAAAAATTGTAAATGGGATAAAAAAAAATTGAGCATTGTGCCAGAGTAGGACCTTCAATAAGCCCTCTGATGGTTTCACATGATTGTCCCAAGAAAAGAGATTTTAGAAAGATTTCTAGTCTTCAATTATTCTAACGCATATTTGTTCTTGTCATTTCAAAATGTAATACTTCAATATTGTTTTCTTTGCTTGAGTCCTATTCTGGGTATACACGAAGTAGAACAGTAGTTTACACATTCGATGTCATGTTTAGAGACCACTAGACAATAAAAAATATACTGAGATTCCAATGATAAAAAATATTGTTACATGTGCCACCTCAATTGGCATATGGTAAGCACTGAACCCAATGTTTATGTTTTGCCTATTTATTAACAAGATAGATTTGTAACCATACTAGAAAATTATAATTCTATCTATGACAGTTTGGTCTCTTTGCATTTGATTTCAATCAAAGAATACCAAGGGTCATATTCAGCCAACCACATAAAAAATATCATGATGGAATTAGACATTTGACAATCATGCGTTATCTTTTTTCCATGATTTGTTTAGCACTATTGTCAAATGTAATGGTTAAAGAAATAAACAAGAAAAAATTGCATCAGTCATACCTGAACTTTCAATCTTTAACAAATGGATGCTAGAACAAAATTTTAAGATCAGACCTCCAGATGTTTAAAAAAGTTGATGATACTTCAATTACGCATCCCAATGAAAAATGAGAAACACAAAAATGATGCTCTATACGATATAGCAGTTGGGTCCTAAATGATGCAAAACTCCCACCAAAGCCATATCTCAGGTAGAGAGCACAGCATTTTCCAATCTTTAAATAGAACATTTATTAGTTAAATATATAAGAGAAAATAGATGTCATGTTATTTTTTTATCTCGTAAGGTAATTTGATTTAGGTTGCACATTCTTAAAAAAAATAAATTAAATCTGGTAGGTTAGTTGTTGGGTGCATACCCATGTAAATTTCCCATTCGAGCCCAAGCAAGGAAGGCTGGTCCACCAAAGAAATCATTCAAATGTTCACCAGTAACATTAAAATCCTGAGACAAACAACAAATAAGCAGCAATTATACATATGTTGTTTCGCATAGAGTATTGGAACAGTGACGCTAGAGAACATGGATACATTTTTTTTGTGGTGCACAGATTGGTTTTGAGCTCATGAGATGTTTGACAACATGCTAATAAATTTGGAGGATATAAATGCAGTTTACGAACTACTAAAAAGGACAGCCCTGTGCACAAAGGTCCTGCCAGTGCAGGATCCCGAGAAAGGGTCGGACCACATTAGGACTATTGTACGCAGTTTTACCTTGCATTTTACAAAAGGTTGTTTCTACGACTCGAACCCATGACCTTAAGGTCACATGACAGCAACTCTGCCATTGCGCCAAAGCTCCCCTTTAGTTTACGTGTATTTAATTAATATGTCTATTATATGGATTAATAATTTAGTCCAACATTTGATATTTAGTTGTTAGTATTATTTTGGATTTCCATGTGTGTAACTGTTCTCTTTCATCCCTCTCAACTTAGTAGTAACGCAAAGTCTCTCGTAAGATAAAATCTTTCAATCCCCTAAGGGAGAGAGGTTATGGATTTGATGTAACAAAGAACTCCCACCTCTCCCTATGTCATCCTCCGTAATGAGCTCTTTCTTCCTCTTCGTCGTGATCTTCCCCATGCTCTTCCTTCTCTCTTTTCTTTTATTAAGTCCCTCGTGTGTATATCTGTGTGTTTTCTTTCAATCAAAATAGTAGAATCTCATCCCTCTCATCTTCACCAAGCTCATTAAAAAGAAGAGTATGGATGATCTCATCTTGAGCATAAGATCGAGCAGTGGTGGTGGTCGTTATCATTGCGACCCTTGTTAGAAGTGTCATGCTTGTCACAACCGCTCCTACTATGTAGTGGTTGAGGCCACTATAGCAACTAGGGGGTGCAAATAAAGCAAACCTATTCGCGAACTTTTTGAGCTAACTCAAAAAATATTTGATTCGTATTCGAAATTATCGAATTCGAGCTAAACTCGAACATGTTCAATAATTCTTTCGAGACGAATTTGAACCCATAATTGTTCACGAACTGCTTGCAAGTCGAACTCGAATCAAACTCTATTTAGTTTTACAAAATTTTAATTTCAATATGCTCAGATTAAGGTTCAGATAACTCAAACTAAACTCGAATTTAAATCATTTCGAGCTATAGTTCGATTCTGCTCAAATCAAGGTTCGAATAACTCGAGTCAACTCGAGCTTGACTTTCATTTCGAACCGAACTCAAGCAAAAATAATTTATATTTTCAAGCTTCAAATTGAATTTGAATATCACTTACATTTTCAAACTCAAACTCGAATATCAATATTTTTGTACTATTTGGCTCAATTCGATTTGTTTGCACCCCTAGTAGCAACACTTGTTGCTGTCAACACTAGTAAGTAGATATATTTTGAATTTGTTAGCTCAAATTGACCTATCCTATATAGGTCAAAATTAGTGAAATTAGAGTACACACCATCTCTATCAGGGACCATAAAGTAGTCTTTATATTCAATTATAGAAGCAATAAAATATATATAGTCAAGAACAAATGACTCTAAATCAACAATCACAAACAAAACATTTAAAAAATGATGAACAATACAACATATAATTCTACTCCATGGAGAGAAACATAGTTTATCTGAAATAAGGACAGTACATATAATAGAACATGTTATTGCTCACTATATCAAGGATCGTGATACCAAGCCATGTTGATCGACATTAGCGGAATTCACTGTTCCACCCCGTTGACCAGTACCAAAATTATTTCGACATCAACATCAGGCAAAGCCGCAACGTGGAAGTGGCCTCGCGAAGGCCCTCGCGAGGTCAAAGGTCGCTAGGTCATCCCAACCTCGCAGAGGCCTCGCCTAATCGTGGCCCCACGGCAACCTCAGTTTTTTTTCTTTGCTTTCTTCTTTTCATTTAGGATCTTTATAGGGTTTAGGGATAATAACTTTTTCCCCTCTTTCATTTTTTAGATTTTTTCGATGGTTAATACCTTTCCATTTCTTAAGGTGAAGATGAATTATTAGGAAAAGCATTTATAGCAATCAAATACTAATAAAAAAATTCAAATTAATATATCTTTTATTTTTAAAAAGTACCAAAATCATATTGGCATGGCATAGTATGGTACCAACATCGTATCATTCCAGTCAAAAATCGAAACTCTAGCATGGCTTAAAATGTTAAACCTTACACTATATACAAATATCCTCTTAGTCCTGTCTAGGTCCCTATTCAAACATGAGAATGAAACCAAGCAAAGCTTCACCACATGCACTATCCAAGAAATCTCTCTAAGTCAAAAATCTTCGTCATTACCAACTATTTAGTCTCCATTACATTTGCATGCATCCTAAGACATCATCACAACTCTAGCATGCTCCTCATTTTAAAATCCACAATTTCTTGCCATCTAGTCTACTCCTTTAGGCCTACACTTCTATTGCACACAATGAAGTCATTTGATCCATGTTGGCATGATCCTAACTCTACCTTGATTTAACATGTAAATACTTGGCTTTCAAAAGCACTATAAAGGAGTTCCCTTGGATCCCTCCATTCAAAGATGATTAGTAGATTTTTTTCTCTCCAATTAATGTCCTATGGTGCACTATGCCACATGCGCTCATTACACATGTTGCCCACCATTTGGCTTGGATTATCTCTAAACAATATAGGTCTTGTCACAACCTCCCAAGAGCCATCCATAGATTTCATTAGCTACTCCATAACTAAATTAACCATCGCTTGGAAATTAGATTATTATTGACACAAGATGTGTTCTCTTTGAGACAATCAAAGTTTGAATGTACCACTAACTTGGACCTCCACATCCTACCCATCTCCTAGACTCATTGTCTTGGCACACTTAAATTGAACATCTTAAACATCTCTTTTATAGTGTGAGAATGTTATCCCATAAATATAATCTGAGTACCAATATATATATGGTGCATTTTTTTCTCTAAGATGATAAGCAAAATAATAGCCTGAGCCTCTACCTTTTTCTAATGGTACTTCATTCATTAGTGATCATATATTGTATACTTAAAATATTAAGCATTCTCTAATACTTTGAGTTTGGATTTGCATCCGGCTATGAAAACCCTCACCTTAGTTGCTATCCTTTCTTGTCTCAATTCGCTTTGTACAAATATTGCTTTATCACTTGAATATGAAATGACAATTTTCTAATTCTTTTGATCAACATAAGCATTACTTTTATTTTATGCCTCATCCAAAGGCACCTTCTCTCATAAACTAGGAAAACCTACACAAATGCATCAAAAGAATCAAACATACAACAAAGTAATTACAATCTACACAATCAGCATCGGATATCTTTTAATCAACCATGGTGAACTTATCCAAAAAATATTATAAAAATTGATATTTCATGAGGTCTCTATCATTTATTATGTAAAGGTCCAAGGTTCAAAATCTCGAGCCATGCCGAAATTTTGATCTTTGACTATAACAATATTATTTCGACATTATGCCGATGTTTTGATGCATGGTATTGATAATGAATTGAAGGAAGGAGATGAAGCATAGGAATAAGACATTGTCTGTTTCGAGCATGGTTTTAAATCTTGTACAATGTAGAGTGAAAACGATTGAAACATATCATTCCGATAAATTATGAAAAATCAATACCACTCAACACAGACAATGTCTCCCTTCTTTACTTCATCTCCTTCCATTACCTCCCATATGTCGCTAGTACATGCATCGAAGCGTTGGCACGATATTGAAATAATATCATTCTGATCAATGACCGAAACTACGACATGACTTGAGATTTTGAATTTTGATGCCGAGTGGTATCGAGTGGTAGTGATTTATCGGAACAATATGTTTTGAACATTTCGCCTAGCATGGTACGAGATTTTAAACCATGTAAAGGTCAATAGAGACTCCTCCAAAGATATGATTGATTATATTGCAAGTCATACACTGCCCTTTAATCTCTTCCTAACACTTTATGTTAAAGCTAATGGTTATATATTAACGATATTAGCTAGAAAGCATAATAAAATAGTATTAAATCTACTCCATCTACAAATTGCTCTTGCTCTCATATGAAAGCTTGTGTTTCTCTTCGCCAAGTAGAGCATCCCCACAAATCTTACTGTGTTATCCAATCCGACATCTTCAATCACCATATAAAAACAAAAACCAAAGCTAGATCTTAATTGAAACCTAAATAAAAAACCTTGCAGCGTTGGTCGGATATTGTCATTCACAAAAAATTACCCTTCAAGCTAACTGCTCCACTTATATCAAAGCATTTCATGAGTGAATTGGCCCGAGATGATTTTGATTGAGCAGTGAATTGGCACAGGATGATTAACCATAAAAGTATTTAATGATGATCAATACACCTTGAGACACATACTATCATCATCATGTAAGAAGATTTCGCAAACGTGTTGCTTGTTTTTCGTTTGTACTCGATCTTATATATTGACCAGTTCAAACTTTATCAAGATTCATTCTCTTTAGTACAACTTTGTGGTCAAACATACTTTAATTGGAGAGAAAATGAGTGGCAAATCAAGTATTACCAGCTCTAAGCAACTATTTTTTATTCATAAATTGTTTCGTCAAATTTAAACTTTAACCAAGGTTGTATATAAAATTTATAATACCATGTGCTTAAGTGATAGTCTACTTTATCTTACCATCTTCAAAAATATTTCTAGTATTAAATCTACTCAAGGAGTCCAATATTTTCTAGCATTAAATCTGATTAAATTAATTTACACTATTAAAATAATTGAATTAAATCTTATTTAATTAAAATTGATTTTAATTTTGATTTTAATTAATTTATTTTGATTTAAGATCTCATATAAATTAATTAAATTTAATAAACTTAATTTTAAATAATTGAATTAACATAAATAATTAATTACAGTTAAAGTAATTTAATTAATTAATTTTAACTAATTAAAGTAGCTAAATTATAATTAAATATAAATTAAGTAAATTAATAGTATAAACAATATTGTAGTAACTGATAGCTATTAATAATTATTTTATTATTATTATTATTATTAACTACATATTAATACTTACATTTAATTAAGTATACCTAACTTAATAAAATGGTTGGAATCAGATTGGCCAAAACTGATCCTGATCACAACTCAGCTATACCAGCCATGAAACCAAGGACTACATTTTATAATCATACAGAAAAACCACCTGATTACTGATATTATGATAGAAGTGGAGAAAAAACTCTTGGTAGTTTGAAGCTCCAAAGAGAAAAAAAAACTTCAGATTTCTAGTAAGTTGTGAAAGAGTTACCACAGACCCACTAACTTCAGAATTGGTTATTCACCTAGTCAAGTTTTTAATCAAAATAAAACTAAGAATTTCAGTTGTAGGAAAGGGAAAAAAAAGAAATAAACCTGAAAGACCTTCTTCCATATAGCCTCTTGCCCTGTAAATGCTAAAGGTAAGTTGATTCCTTGGAGTGCCATCCAGTCTATCTCCTTTTCCCATCTTTTCCAGTCCCACCACACGTAAGAATCTAAGGGCGAAAAAGGCAAGTGGGAAAAGACCAAAATATATATAAGATCAAAGTACCATAAATGGAGGAGCATAAGAAGCATAAGTTCACCATGCACAAAAAGGCTTTCAAGGTTCTAAGCATATTTTTTAATATAGAAGATGAGAATTCTAAAATGGGTTGTGGAGTTAATGGAAAAAATAATAAAATAATAATAACAAAAAAAGCAATTAGGTATAGCTATAATAAATAATAAAATGAGAAAAAATAAATTGTGATGATACGAAACATTTTCAAAGATGACTAATAGAATTCATAGTTAGAAGAATTGATTTTTTAGAGTCAAACCTAAAGAATAGAGTGAAACCAAAGGTAATCATTTCTTAAGCTAGGTATTGTTCTACCCAGGCTTTAGCCCGGGGGCCTGACGAAGTTAAAGAGGAACTGCAGTTTAAATTTATGGTAGAAAAAAATAAAAACTATGTGTGAAAGAGGAAGATAGCCCGGGGACTTTCGATAAGTTCGGGATTAGCCCAGGAACTATAAAATTCTTAGCTCCACCATTGGCCAAGGACTTCAACATGCCATGTGACAGGAAATTTAAGGCTTCACCGGTGTGACACCCCAAGTTTAGTCTCCCAATTTTGGGTTAATAAAAAAGTTTATAAACTTAGAAAAGAGAGATACTATATATTTGATCTTAAACATTTTAGGCCAATGGTTGGATCTCACAAGCTAATGAGTCATTAATATTAATAACTACATCATTTTTCGGGTGGTATGGTAATGTAATAATACTTCATTTGTAGTGCATGATACCTACACATTTGGGGTTTTCGGGTTTTTGCATTGGGAGTGCATTCAAAGCCATTATTAAGCCTCACAAGTCACCAATTAAGGATCATTTTAGGCAATGAGTTAAAGCATGGATCTTCACAAGGACATCAAGACTAAGTGAGAGAGATTATGACACCCCAAGTTTAATATAACATTGTGAATTGTGGGCCATAGGCATTTTTGTGGCCTCACAAGTAAATGGTTTGTTCCCTCATCTAAGCAAGTTATGGCAACCAATCACTTGAGTCATGAACAACTGTCCTTGGGAACTCTTATTGATGTTGAGATTCACCTATAGTGCAACAAATTAGCAACATGTTTAACCATTGAAATTTATCATAATACCATAATATTAATTTTACATTAGATAAATTTGAAAAACAAAGGGAGTATTAATGTTACATCTGAAAATTTTAGAAAAAAGGAATAATATGTCAAAAATTATCTATCTTTGTAATCTATTAGTGGAAGTGATCTTATTTGGGATAATCATATACTAGGGTTGAACTAGTGTAGGGTTTTTAAAGTGTTTATATGTTTGTCTTTTACTTATTTTACTCGTGTGTTGACACCTTTTCTCTCATCTCACGACTCTTTTTTCCCCTGGGTCTCATGCCTACTCCCTTTGATGATTTTTCTCTCATTCTTGCTTGATTTCTCAACCATCCAACGTTGTTGGAGCCAAAACCCCCTACCCACTCCCTTACATGTACAAAATCACTGTGAGCACTCACAGCTGTGTAGTCATAGTTGGTTTTATTTATATGATTGTAGATTTAATTTCTTGTGAAGTGTTGAAGTGCTTTAGACATTTACATTTCATGTGAAGCTTTGAAGTTGGGTATTTTTCCTGCTTATGTCATTACATATTGATGGAAAATAGATAATGAAAGTTTTAAGAAAGAGCATGGTTTTCAACTACTCTTGTTGCTTTTATATTGGTTGCCCTTTTGATCTTCATAGTTGCTTATCTATCTTAGCTCTGTCCAATGACACTTGCTGATGATAAGTTAATTAACAAGAGATAACATGTTCATATGAAATATATGAAACTAAAGCATAACTACTCAAATTGAACAAATAAATTAACAAAAAAATTATTTAAAATATAGAGCCTTGGCTTCACACTCAAAAGGGTCCATGGGTCCATTAGTTTGTTTATGGGCTTCAACCCATTATTGTGGGTTGTTCACCCGTTATATACATATATAGAATACACTTTGTGTTAGGTGGATTTTGAGTTATTCATCCTTTATACATTCACACATATGGTGCATTTCATACTAGGTGGACTATGGGTTGTTCACCCCTTGTATACGATCCATATGTTGATTCCTAAAAAATTAAGATGAAAATTTTAAAAGTCTTGGGGAGAAACTACAAGAAAATAATGAAATTGCCTAAGAAAAATTAAAGAATAGTACTTGTGGCATCTCTTCGAAGGTATGCATTTAGTTTGATTAGCTAATTATTTATTGTATTGCATTTTATTTTGGCACTATTGCAATTCACATGCAGAGAAGAAAGCTTGTCTCTCGGCAGACCCAATTCATGCAAGGCGTGACAATTAAAAGCATGTTCACTAGTCCAAAATCATCTCTCCCAACATCTTTCATGTTTTCTATGACTATCATGTTTATGAAACATTGTCTAAGAAAACCTCCTATCTTCTAACAATGAGAGTGATGAATATTAATGAGAGTGATGAAGACTCAAGGATCATCATAACTTTGAGACAGTGAAACATTTTTAGAGTTAGTTGTGTCTAAGGGAATAATTGACACTTGAAGCAGGCATTACTCATCAGGTTTCAGGAACAAGCATGCACTGCTGAAATTGGCAAAGATATTAACACTAAGGACTACAAAAGATAGTTTGTACTTGTGGTACTAAGTTGGTTCTGTTTTGAAACTATTCATCTAACTATATTGTATTTAAGACCAATTACATATGTATTTACTTAATAAGCCAAATAAAGGAAAATCATGAAGAAAGGAAAAAAAGGATTTACATGTGATTTTAAGTTGAACATCTTATGATAGAAGTGTATGATAACTTAGTTACTAGCATTAGAATTAATGTGAGAATAACTAATGAACTGTTCTAGGATTGTAAATTGATATCACAGATCAAAGTATAAGCCATTATCTTTCTATATTAGTACTAGATGAAATTGTTAACCTTATTTAATATAAACCTTCTTGATGTAGATTTGCATTTGATTTTATACTAATAAGAGTTTAGTTACAATAAATCAAATTGTGGAGACAAGCTATAAAGGTCTCAAGGAAGTAAACCTAAGATTAATATTATGAATACAATTTCAACATAAGAGAAGAAAATTGAATAAATAGCTAAGAACAATGCAAAAAAGATTCCTAAAATAAGTGCTACTTATCTGGGATTTATTGACAATAAGGAGAGGATAATGAGACATATTTTCCTCTGTAAATAGTGATAGAAAAGATGGGAAAATGACGGAACACGTACAACTAGAAGTGACGACATTTTGGTAGTAATTCCAAGGAACAGGCCGTTCAACCTTCACCCCTTCGTCAACAACACGAGGCAGTGACCCTGGTTGAGGAACTGAACCTAACTGAGCACCGCCGGTCTTGTCCCACGAAATATGAGCAGCACACCAATACTTCATATACCAATGAAGACCAGACGAGATCTCTACTGCTGTGGTACCTCGAATCCTAGATGCAAAAGACGACATAATAAACATGATCACTAAAACCACTAGCCTAGGCCTTTCAACACCTTAATCGAAATGAACGATGTAAACTTTAAGGATCAAATTGTCTGCGGTTCTTACAATATCTCGGCTCGATCAGTGTTCGAGCTATCGACATTACTTATATGGAAGCAACCGTACTGCCTACAAATACCCTGAAAGAGTAGGAGAGTACGATCTCAGCGCATAAGAACAATAAGAAACAGAAGCGACGATGAGGTCAACAAAGAAGACCAAGACGCGACCTCGGGGATGATCTCGAAGAGGAAACTGGAATTGTGGGTGGGGAGTAACCGCAGGAGGAGGGATCGGGCAGCCGCTACCTGCACCTCGGAAGAATGCATCTTGCTCCTCAATCTCTGCAGAAGCTCTCTGATACCTGCCGGCGCACCAGAAGGTGAAGAGAGCGACAAGGGGAGAGCCGCAAGCAGCAGCGACAGGAAGAGGAAGACAACTGGCGCCCTCATGGTGCCTGATGCAAAGCCTGGAGCTGCCACTTTTCTGCTCCGGAGCTTGGACGGAAGACTCGCGAAGGAATCGAGTCCGCGGCCAGGAGCAACAAGTAGCAGGACGAATGGTTTGTCAGAACATCAGTCTTTCTATATGGGTTAATTAACAAAAAAATATACTGAATTACGTGCGATTCCCAGTTGTTAATAGACATTTTCATTATTTTAATATTTACTGATTTGCTTTCATCTGAATAATAATTTCACAAAAAAAATTACAAGTTGATAATGAATACTTTTTAAAAGAGTGGTTGTAAGGTTATTTTATAGATTAACTTGAAATTTCTTATTAAGTATAA
>JBBMKF010000001.1:1928931-1940130 GCA_037834155.1 Curcuma caesia | reverse complement strand
GTATGGTTCACAACAATGAGGCTACAACTGTAAGAAGGTTGTTGCCCTCCCCTTCCAATGGCCAAGCAATAATTTGGTTGATTGGCTGTCTTTCTATGTCCTCTCAATCCCCCCGTGAGTAAGAATACTTTTATGCCCCCGGGGCACAGCTGAGTTGGTTACAACGGAGCAGACTTACAAAAGAGGACAAGGGTTCGAATCTCAGTGAAGCCAAGCAATACTCTCCTCCGTCGTGATGAACTGTAGTTTCTTGATTTACCTCCTTATAGATAGTCGTGGAGCCGACCGTGTGGGGCCGCTGGGGTGGTGGATTCCACCTTTTGTAGAAGAGCAAGAATACTTTTATCCTTTGATATAACCAGGGAATCCCACGTGGGTCAACTATTAGGATCTCTTGCGAAAAAAATAATATATGCAGTGGAAAATAGGATCCCTTCCAATGATCCATATGAAAAATTCATACAAAGTTCTAACTAAGAGATATACATTTGTTGTGTGCCCTTAGCGTATCCCGCTAGTCCTTGGTTCATCGGATCTCTACACGATCAGAATAGTTGTGCCTCTAATAGTATCCATATGAACACGATCTCAATCTCGGAGATGAACCACCTTAGTTGTGCTAGCAACTTGGAATGATTCATAAGACAAGAAGACCAAAAACACACCTTGTGTATTTCGGCCAAGACGAAGGAGAAGAGAAAGAAGAGAGATGATGAGCACTCATCCTCATTCAAAATTGCAAGAAGCCTTTTTGTATTTATCAAATGAATACAAAGGGTCTTTGCTCCTTGAGCTTCCCCTCCTCTTAATGCCCATGAATCACAATGAATACCAAAACTTTTGATATTCTTTTTGGCTCTTCATCTTCTATTCATCTAATGAATATAATGTCTTTTGGCCTTTCTCTTTAATAATATTTCATTAAACCTTTTAGTAAACATTTTCATTATTAAGTGGTTGTGTCTAATCTAAATGAGTCTAACTTGGATTAAACTCAATTCTATAATCCAATTGAATTCATTTAAGTTTAACTCAATTAATCGAATTTCGGAGTAGTCAAACTAAAATCAAGTTATCTTCGAAATATTGTGTTCTTTGTGTATGACCTAATATGTTCTCATAACGTTGGTAATGTATCTAAACTACTTTAGACATATAAACAATGAGTGACATCTAGCATTGCATTATTGCTACTCAAGTGATGAGAAAATCGAGATTCGATCTAACCTTTCCATGTCTATTATAATGTATGACTTTATTTTTCTATTCTCGATATCGAGATTGATCAATGAGGCATAGACCGTGTCATCCTCTTATCAATCTTTGTATTTCTTGATCCCCAAATAGGTTCACTCAAGCAAATGAGTTCAACATCTCATATTGACTCATTTGAGCATGGTCATGCGTTTTAGTAGTCCTTACTCGATCAAGGGACCTAAGATATCACTCCCGTCATATGAGAGGGATATATCTCATCTACATCACTTACATCTCTCCGTATAATTCATTGCATGCCCAATGATCGAATTTATAATCCACCCTGTTACGGGTGACGTTTGACGATATCAAAGTATACAATTCCTTATGTAGGGAACCATAGTGACTTCAAGTCTAAGAACTATTCATACCAATAGTCACTATGAGAAAGTTTATGACAGTCATATAACGATTCATGAAACTTTCTGATGGTGGATCAATTCAGTATATATTCTCCAATATATACTCATGTGTCAGTGTGATATCCTATGTCCATGATTTGTGAGATCAAGTTATCAATTGACCTCACGCTAGTCTCAACGCATTACTATTATCCTTGTATAGGAATAGTTAAGAGTAGTGCTCTCTACATCATCTCACTATCAATTCAATCAATTTATATGCTATGAATTAGAATCTACTATCCAAGGACATTATTATACTTATTCATTTGGCACAAACATAAAGTAAATATAATAATTAAAGCTTACCTTTATTAATAAAATATGATACAAAAAGTTTTCTAGTCAATCATGACTCTAGGGCTAACACTAATAATCTTCCACTAATACTAGTGTTAGTCACTGAAAAATCTAATACATAGTGACCTAGTGTGACCATCATGTTTCCTCTGTGCTAAAGCCTTGGTTAAATGATCCGTGATATTAGCATCAGTTGGTACTCTGCATAGTCTTACATCTCCTCTATCGATAATTTCTCGAATGAGATGGAATCGTCGTAGTATGTATTTGGATCGCTAATGAGAGTGTGGTTCCTTAGCCTATTCAATAGCCCCATTGTTATCATAGTAGAGGTTTATTAGGTTTGCTATTCTAAGAACCACACCAAGCTCTGCAATGAACTTTCGGATCCAAACAGCCTCCTTTGTTGCATCAGAGGCAGCAATATACTCGACTTCTATTGTAGAATCTGCGAATGTGTCTTGCTTTAAACTCTTCTAGCTCACAACACTACCATTCAAGCAAAATGCATACCCTAACTGCAATTTAGAATCATCCTTGTCAGTTTGGAAGCTTGCATCACTGTATTTACAGTGAGTTCCTCATCGCCTCCAAATATTAAAAAATATTCTTTCGTCCTTCGTAAGTGCTTAAGAATATTCTTAACAGCTATCCAGTGACTTTCACCTGGATCTGACTAGTATCTTCTCGTTATGCTCAATGCATACAAGACATCAGGGCGAGTATAGAACATGACATACATGATAGATCCTATAGCAGATGCATAAGGAATCTGATCCATGCGGTCCCTCTTCTCCTTAGAAGAGGGGTATTGAGTATTTGAAAGACTCACACCATGTAACATCAGCAAAAATTTCTTCTTAAAATTTTGCATGGCAAAACGATTAAACACCTTATCAATATATATACTTTGATTTAGGCCAAGTAATCTGTTAGATCTATCTCTATAGATCCTGATACCTAAAATGTAGGCTACTTCACCTAAGTCCTTCATTAAGAAATAATTTCTAAGTCATGTCTTCATAGACTGTAGTGAAGGGATATCATTTTCAATGAGGAGTATGTCATCTACATACAAGATCAAGAAGACAACTGTGCTCCCACTAACTCGCTTGTAGACACAAGGTTTATCTTCATTTTTGATGAAACCAAACACTTTGATTGCATCATCGAATCAAAGATTCCAACTTCAAGAAGCTTGCTTTAGCCTATAAATGGACCTTTGCAACTTACATACCTTTCTAGCATGCTTCGGATCTATAAAACCCTAGGGTTATGTCATTTACACATCTTCAAGTAGATTTTCATTCAGAAATGTGGTTTTGACATCCATCTGCTAGATCTCATAATCATGGTAAGCTATAATAGCAAGCATGATCTGAATAGACTTAAGCATCGCAACTGTGAAAAGATTTCATCATAGTCTATGACATGAATCTGCTTAAACCCTTTGGCTATCAGTCACCCTTTATAGGTATGCGTAAGACCATCCATGTCAATTTTTCTGTTAAAGACCCACTTACACACAATGGGTTTGATCCCCTTAGGTGGATCAACCAAAGTTCATATTTGGTTAGTATACATGGATTCCATTTCGAACCTCATGACCTCTAGCCATTTTTCAAAATCTGAGCTCATCACAACTTCCTAATAAAATATAGATTTTGTTGGGATCATCCCAGTGCAATGTGCATATTTTACACATTTCATAAACGTACACAGCAGAAATAAATAAATAATTAAAATTAATTATCATAACACACACATGCAAATACAGGATATAACAAGTACAAAACATAACTAAAAATTAAAAATTTTAGAATAGTAAATAATTCTGTGTGTACCTGGTAGATGATGTTTTTCCCATCAGAGCGGTGTTAACATCAATCGAGCGGTCCTTATTGAAGTTCCGCCTCTACTGGTGATCCACATCAAGATCTCGTTTGGACAACGTTCGAAGTCACAAGTCGCATCATCGTCTTCAGTACTAGCTGACAATCGACAACAATCGAATCGAGAGAAAAATCCTAAATTTAAAAACGCGCAACAACACTTATAACGATCATTTTCAGGGCTTTCTAACTATCACTGACAATCGCATTCCCAGTGTAGTTTTTGGTGGTCAACGTTTGACCGTCGATTTTGGGATACTAGTCGAGTCATCCGAGATGTACCTACTCAGATTTGACTTTGACTTGTGTAGTCTGGTTTTGATTAGACTCGGGCAAACGAAGTGCAGTAGTGCTTGTGGTGCTCGGGAGAAGTCGATCACACTCGGACCATTTAGAATCTAGATATAATAGTTAATCGAATAGTCGACTAGAGCTCCTAAAATTGAAAAAAAATTATTTTTCTTGATTTTTTTATATGTGTTCTTAGTGTGTTAGTTATATACTTATTTTGAATTGAAATGAACCAATTTTGTTACTAGTTATCGATTTTGTACTAACTGTATTAATTTCAATTTCAGATGACACAGATAGTATGCACTATGACTCGTTGTGATGTGTTACGAAATAAACTGAGGGAGGCTATCGAGGAGATAGTATATGATCTTGTTTATGGAGTCAGAGGATACATGGGAAGACTTGATAATTTATTCTGGAGACTCAAGCAACAGAATTTTCCTATTCTGGATAATTACTGACTTTGGGCTCTGGTTCGATCGCTACCAAAACGCCTCAATGAAGTAGCACTTATATATGGGGGCACTATAAAGGGCGCATCACATATGTAGAGATGAAAAAAGAACTACTTCATCGTCTAGTCTATATGGATATTTATGGGACACCTCTAGAGAGGATCCTGATGTAATTGAGGTGGATTTAGAAGAGAATCCAAATGTGGATTCAAAGAATTAAGAAGTCGGTATGTCTGAGAATGCCCTAGCTGAGTCAAGAAAGATAGGGATTATGTTGATTACTACTACGCTAGTGTCTGTCCTAGTGGGAGCAATAGTAACTTATCTAGTTTTTTTAGAGTTGTTTAAGTTATGAGTTAGCAGAGTATGTTATGTGTTAACAAACTTGTAAAAAGAATGTTATGTGTTAACAATCTTAAATTTAAATCATGAGTTGATTTAATGATATGTTCATTTAATGATTAATTCATTTGATGGGATATGTATATAATATAATTGATCAATGTTGATTAGATTGGATAATACGAATGATGAGTGGAAACATAGTTATTACTTAATTTTGTATATCAACTCAGATTTGCATTGAGTCAATAAAAAATTATATACATATGATTTATACTGAATAACTATGTTTATTTATGGTAGATCATGACTACTAAAAATATCATAACTGAACTCAATAAAGGAGAAAAATTAAATGGGAAAAATTACAAGATATGACATCTCAAGATACGATATGTTCTTGATGAACAAGAAGTTCTAGAGACTGTCAATCAGGTTATGGAAGAACATGTTGATGGTCCGACATCACAGCATAGACGTGATATTGATGTCTATAAGGCATGGAAGAAAAAGAACTCTACTGCTAATGGTATATTGATAAGTTCAATGGTAGATGACCTGGTTTATGAGTATGAGTCCTTATCCTCTGCTCATGCTATCTTGGTTGCCCTTAGAGAAAAATATAGTGGAGTAAGCCTTAGTAAGCTTCGTCAACTGATATTAAGTTTGATAGTTACAAAAAAGACCCGAATATTTCTATGGCTTAACATCTGAGGGAAATGACCAATATGATTTGGAAGCTCAAGACTGCTGGTCATGAATTGATTGATGAATAACAGGTTCAAGCAGTAATTCATTCCCTTCTTGATTCTTGAGAGACGATGAAATAGAATCTAACACACAGTAAAAGTATCAAGACTTTTACTAATGTCTCACACCATGTTGAACTGAGGCGGAGAGAATTGAATCCGCAAGAATTTCTCGATAAACTTTTATAGCTGAAGGTTTTGTTAGAACATCTGGATATAAGAATAAGAAATATAGTTCAAGAAGAGAAAGGGAAAAGAAGGTGTTGGGCTGAGCCCAAACAAGAAGCAATTCAAAGGAAATAAACATGGAAAGAAAATTGAAAGCAAACTGACTTGCTTTAACTGTGGCAAGAAGGGTCACTATGCTCGAGAATGTACTGAGCCGAAAAAAGTATATCCAGTTTATCTTCCATTTATGAGCAAAATGTTGCTAGTACAGTGTTGTTGACTGATTCTTATCCTTTGTGGATTATAGATTTGGGAGCAATAAACCATATAGTACATGAGCGAGCTACATTCGTGGAGTACCGTCGGGTATCAACTAGCAACAAATGAATATCGATAGGAAATAGTGTAATGATTGAAGTCAAAGGAGTTGACACTTACAAACTCAACTTACATGGTCGACGTACCTTGCTTCTACATGATATCCTTTATGCTCTTGAAATTAGACGAAATTTAATTTCTATTAATTGTCTTCTTGGATTGGGTTATTGTATTAACTTTTATAACCAGTGTATGAAACTTTGACTTAACTCTATGTTAATAGGATATGATTTTTTAACAAATGGTTTCATGGTTCTTGATGTAGAACCAAATACTGATTATGAAATTGATGGTTATTTTTTGAACATTACTCTTACTAGTGATGCTGATATTAATGATGAAGTTTGGCATGCTAGATTAGGACATATTGAACAAGAACAAATGAATAGATTAGTTAAAGAGAACCTGTTAGGCACTCATGCTAAGATAAACTTGTCTGTGTGTGGGCATTGTCTTGCTGGAAAATCAACTAGGAAACTATTTAGTAAGACTATTAGAACTGAATCACCATTGCAATTAATTCATTCAGATATTTATGGTTCGATGAATGTGAAGGCTAGGAATGGAGCTTTCTATTTTATTACATTTATTGATGACTTCACATGTTTTGGTCATGTGTATTTGATTTCTCATAAATATGAAGCATTAGATTACTTCAAATCTTATATGAATGAAGTTGAGAATCAATTGGATCGTAAGGTTAAAACCTTATACACTGACCATGGAGGTGAGTATTTGTCTGATCAGTTCAAGGCAATTTGTAATGATAAAGGGATTATTAGATAATTAACAATCCCAAGAACTCCACAGCAAAATGGGGTTGCTGAAAGAAGAAATCAAACTCTTCTGGATAAGGTCTATGATGGCTCAAGCTAATTTGCCAATTTTCTATTAAAGAGATGTTTTATTAACAGCAACCTATATACTTAACCGAGTACCTTCTAAATCTGTTCCTTCTACACCTTATGAATGCTAGACAAGTAGAAAATCAGATTTGAGTAATCTGAGACTTTGGGGGTCAACTGCCTATGTTTATGATCGTACTCATAAATATGAAAAACTAGGACCTAGGGGTATGAAGTATATCTTTATAAGGTATTCTGAAACCTTCAAAGGTTATGTTTTCATTGGTGAGCAATAAGATAAAACTATCTTTGAATTAGAATCAAGAGATGCTATTTTTCTTGAAACTGAGTTTCCAACTAGAAGTGATGTTGACAAAACTATTCCAATGTTTGAGGAGGATGCTACTTTGTCAACAATATAGGTATCACAAGGGATGCCTGAAACTAGTCAACCCAGTGGAAGTGATTTGTCAATTAATGAGATGATTTCTCAACAGTTCAACCTGAGAAGAAGTAGTCGTAAGATTATTTCTTAGAAAAGGTTTGATATTGAGAATGAGGTATTAATGATTCTCCCAATTGACGGTGAAGAATCTCAAATTGTTGTTGAAGCATTGAGATGCTCAGTTAGAGAAAAATAAAAAGTTACAATGAATAAAGAAATGAGGTCAATGAAAAAGAATTAAGTTTGGGAATTAGTTGATCTTCCTCTAGGTCGAAGGGCTATTAGGAATAAATTGATTCTTAAAATTAAGAGGAAAACAGATGGATCGATTAATATATACAAGCTCGCCTTGTTGCAAAAGGATATACCCAACAAGAGGGTATTGATTTTGAAGAGATATTTTCTCCCATTGTGAAGTTTATGTCAATACGAGTTATTTTAGCTATTGTAGTAAAATTTGACTTAGAATTACATTAGATGGATGTAAAAATAACTTTCCTTAATGATGAGCTTGATGAAGAAATCTATATGGCACAGCCAGAAGGTTATATTGCTACAGGTCAAGAGAATAAAGTGTGTAGACTTAAAAAGTCTATATATGGTCTAAAGAAAGAGTCAAGACAATGGAACATAAGATTTAATGAAGTCATTTTATCTTATAATTTCGAAATGATCAATGAAGATCATTGTGTTTTCTTGAGAAAGAAAGAAAGAAAGATTGTCATTTTATCATTATATGTTGATAATATGTTAATAGCTAAAAATGACATAAAGTTTGTGATAGAAGTCAAAATATGACTTTCATCACAAATTGACATAATAGATATGGGAGAAGCTGAGTACATCTTAAGAATGAAGATCATAAGAAATCGATCAAAAAAAAACTTTTGGGTTTGTCTTAAGAGGCTTATATCACTGAGATGCTACACCATTTCAGCATGTCTAATTGTAACATTGAACAGACACCTATAGCAAAAGGTGTTGTTCTGAGTAAGAGTATGCGTCCCAAAATCCCAAAAAAAAAAAGTTAAGATGAAGAAAAAATCATATGTCAGTGTCATTGGCAGTTTGATGTACACTATGTTGTGTACACATCCTGATATCAGCTATGTTGTTGGTTTAGTAAGTCATTTTCAGTCAAATCCAGGATCGAGACACTAGAAAGCGGTGAAGTCACTACAATAAAACAGAGCTTCAGAGACAAAAAATTCTGTCTCTGAAAATTATTTTTCCGTCTCTAAACAATGTTTTGAAACAGAATATTCCGTCTCAAAAATCCGTTACTGAAAGCCCCGTGTCTAATTTTGAGACAGAAATATTTTGTCTCTAATTTTAAAAATGGATTGAAATTCATTTATAAATCTGTTTCTAATTTGCCAAATGAAATTAATTTTAAATACAAATTCCGTTTCTAATTTTGTTTTGAAATCGTCATTAATCTGTCTCAGATTACATATCTTGTGTACATTATTCCTATATTTCTCATCTATATATTAGATTATAAGAAACAATCACACATTTCAAATATATTAGAAATATTTAAAATAATTAATTTTTGACTTTGCCAAGATTCGATCCCTGCCCACCTCAATAAGTCCGTTTCATCGTAACCAACTCAATTATGCTCCAGAAGCAATTGATTATAACTCAATTGACTAGTTTTTGTACTATCTTAGTAGTAATAATTTGTCATTTTACCCTAATAAAGAAGAACAAATTAAATTTATTAAGGTGAACTAAATTAATAATTTCATAATAAATTCATCTCTACTTATATTTTATTAAAGTGAAATGGATTAATATTTTTGTAGTAAATTTATCTTTGATTTATCTAAATTTGAAACAGATTTTAACATCCATCTTAAATTTTTATTAAATTTTAAACAGATATTTTGACAGAAATTATACGGTCTCAAATTTCATTTATAATTTGTATTTATTTTTGTTTATAAAAATTTATATATAATTTTGTATCAAATATGTTTTGAATTCCGTCTCAATTTTTTTTTCAAATGTTATATTTTATTAAAGTGAAATGGATTAGTAATTTTGTAGCAAATCCATCTCTAATTTATCTAAAACTAAAACAGATTTTTAATTCTGTCTTAAATTTTTATTAAATTTTACACGGATGTTTTGACAGAAATCATACGGTCTCAAATTTTATTTATAATTTTTATTTATTTTTGTTTATAAAAATTTATATATAATTTCATATCAAATTTGTTTTAAATTTTGTCTCAATATTATTTTCCAAATGTTATATTTTATTCAAGTGAAATGGATTAGTAATTTTGTAGCAAATTTGTCTTTAATTTATCTAAATCTAAAATAGATTTTAATTCCGTCTTAATTTTTTATAAAATTTTAAATGAATATTTTGACAGAAATCATATGGTCTCAAATTTCATTTATAATTTGTATTTATTTTTGTTTATAAAAATTTATATATAATTTTATATCAAATTTGTTTTAAATTCCATCTCAATTTCTTTTCAAATGTTATATTTTATTAAAGTGAAATGGATTAGTAATTTTGTAGCAAATCCGTCTCTAATTTATCTAAATCTGAAACAGATTTTAATTCTGTCTTAAATTTTTATTAAATTTTAAATAGATATTTTGACAGAAATCATACGGTCTCAAATTCTGTTTATAATTCATATTTATTTTTGTTTATAAAAATTTATATATAATTTTGTATCAAATTTGTTTTAAATTCTATCTCAATTTTTTTTCCAAATGTTATATTTTATTGAAATGAAATGGATTAATAATTTTATAGAAAATCCGTCTCTAATTTATTTAACTCTGAAACAAATTTTAATTCCGTCTTAAAAATCTGTTTCTGAAGCCTTGTTTTCTTGTAGTGGTGGGATAATGCGCATCGCAAAGTAAGGAGATCTTTGAGGTTGTGGTGCTCCCTCAATGGACACATGAGGGACGAGGGATAGTGGATCCCAGTCTCTTTTTTTTTTTTTAAGGGAAGAGTATAAAAAGAGGTCTGTCCCTGCGAACACAGGTATGAGCATATTTCTTCAATCACTGCTAGTGCAAAGAGCACTAGTATGTACTCAAGATTTTGATATTTGACAATACACCTAGGTTTGGTCTGTCTGACTAAGGGTTGATCCAAACAGAACCTAATGTTTGAGTATAAGTGAAGTTTAGTTAGGTTAGTTTGACCAGAAGACTAACGATAAGTCTTAGTTAGTTGGATCGGGCAAGGAAGTCGTAGTCAGGTTGACTGGACAAGGAGAAATCTTAGTTGGAGGCTAGGCAGGAGAAGTCTTAATTAGAGGTTAGGTAGGAACAGTCTTAGTTAGAGTCTAAGAGAAGTCCTGGTGAATGAAACTGGACAGGAAGTGCTAATTGAAGATTAGGCAACGAAAAGTCTAAGCAGGTCAAGAGTGACCGGATATTTGACAGGTGGAAAGTCTACTTATGTAAGCGACTAGTCCTAATTGGAGGTTAAGCAAGGGAAAGTTCAAACAAGTCAAGGGTGACCGGACTACAGGTAGGCTTAACTTTCTCTATGGAAGTGACTAGTTCTAACTGATAGTTAGGCACAAGTAAGCCTAGTAGATTAAACATATAGGGTAAAGCTTAGGTAAGCCTAATAGGTCAGACGGACTACAGGTAGGCTTAGGTTACTTGTTTATTTGTATGCTAA
>JBBMKF010000001.1:1913987-1925023 GCA_037834155.1 Curcuma caesia | reverse complement strand
TTGATGTTATACAATTACAGTTCTTGTAGCATGGAAATCCTTTGGTCTTTTTCTTGCAATTTATTCTTGAATGAAACTGCAGCATTTTTCTTGAATTGGACATTCTGACAAATTCTTTGAATATCTTTGTAGGACCTTTTCCAACATACCATACATAGTAGCTTTTGATGAGCAACAGAATATTTTGCTACAGAAAGTTTGTAAGGTCCAAATCCACACTTTTTCTTTGTGTACTGTAGACTTGATTGTCATTCGTAGTTTTACTGTATGCCTTTTTTTTTTCTTTGGGTATGCTTGTGCTAAAATTTTTAGTTTTTTTTTTTTAAAGTTATTAAACTTATGCCCTTACTATTGAAGGTTCACCTTTGTTGCCAGAATGTGCCCTCACCTTCACAAACTTCTACTTACCATCAAATCAATGATTTTGACCAGCTATTCAATTTTCGTTCGTTTGTTATTCATCAAAAAAGAATATAGATAATTTTTGGATGTTTTTATATGTTATTTATAATTAAATAGTTGCTTGTACTATAAGGTGGGTGACATTAACTGTCAAAACAAAAATATGTAATTTTAGTCTATTTCTTTCGTAAAATCTAATTTTAATGGCCAAATTTTGACTATTTGATAATTTTCAAAACTAAATATATTTCTTGTGTATTAATATATGTTGTTATTTATGATGAAAAATTGATGATTCTTTGCCTTTGAAATTGAGAAAAATAAACATCTTAGATTAAATAACTCAGCTGTAATTATTTATCTTTATTAATGGAAAATTTTATTTTTATTTATGTTAGGATTTTTTGTATTCTGATATCTCACTTCTGTAAATTCGAAAGTTAAAAAGTTGCTTTTAACTAACTTCCTCGATTCGCCGACATCGAGCTTCTTCGAGACTGACCGTCACTTCTACCACACTGCCTTCTTCCTCGAGCCCTAGCCAATTCGCCGTTGATGGAGGGCGGATGGGTCTTCTCTTAAGCGAAACCCACCTTCGCCTTTGTCATTCCCGCTTCTCCTCCTCGCTTGCCGCCGCAGCCTTCTTTGATGGCGCCCTCACCCCCGGCCCATGCCCTTCAGATCCGATCCAGGGAAGGGAAGACCAGAGTGGAGGAGGAGGAGGAGGGCGAGAATTACAGCGACAGAAACGGGTGCGTCGTCTTCCTTTGCCCCTGTCTCGTCATCCTCATTATCCTCCTCATTGTGGTTTCCATCGTTCTCGCCGTCAAGTTTCGCCTTTTCTGCCGTGGCCCCTTCCGCCCCACGCTCGCCCGCCTTATCCCCAGGGACAAGTGTCACCCTTCTGCCTGAACGCTGCTTCTCGATTCTTCTGCACCTCGTCTTCCGCCTCCGAATCGGATGCTGAGCCTAACTGTGAGAGCCCATACGACGTCAAGGAGGTAGAACGTGTTTGCAATGTGATTGACGACCTCTTGCTTTCTGATCGGAGCATGGAGACTGTGCTCGACGAGTGCATGGTCGACCTCAGCACCTCTCTCGTAGTTGGCGTCCTTGAACGCTTCCGACATGCCCATAAGCCAGCATACCGGTTCTTCCGTTGGGCTGGTGGCCGCTCGGATTTCTCCCATGACTCTGAAACCTACACGAAGATGCTTAGCATTCTCAGTAAGATGAGGCAGTTGGAGACGATGGTGGCGTTGCTGGAAGAAATGGGCAGGGAGGGATTCTTAAATATGGACGCTTTCAAAATTGCGATGATTGGCTTTTCAGCCTCTCGTCAGATGAAGAAATCAATGGTCATTTTTCAGATGATGAAAAGATTCAACTTTAAGGCTGGATTAGAAGCGTTCAACTGCTTGATGGAAGCTTTGGCGAAAGCAAAGCTCGGGAAGGAAGCTCAAGCACTCTTTGACAGGATGAAAGATAATTACCGACCTGACCTCCGGACCTATACTTTTCTCCTCTTAGGGTGGTGCAACTTGAAGAATCTCGTGGAGGCTGGTAGGGTCTGGAATGAGATGCTGGATATGGGATTCACGCCAGATGTTGTTGCATATAATACAATGATCGATGGCTTGATTCGGGCACACAGGAGATCAGATGCGATCAAGCTTCTTGAGCTAATGAAAGATAAGGGTCCACTTCCAAATGCTAAGACATTTACAATCGTAATACAGGACCTCTGTAATGCTGGGAAGATGGATCTGGCAGTCAATTGTTTCCAAGAAATGCTGGATGCAGGACGTGCTGCAGATGTTGCAACCTATACTTGCTTGATTGTGGGGTTTGGAAATGCCCAGCAAATGGATAAAGTTTCAGGGTTGTTGAGTGAGATGACTGCAAATGGATGCCCACCAGATGGTCGGACATACAATGCCTTGATTAAACTCATGACATACGGAAACATGCCAGATGATGCTGTTCGAATCTACAAGAAAATGATTAAGAAAGGCTTTGAGCCCACAATTCACACATATAATATGCTGATGAAATCTTATTTTCATGG
Source organism: Curcuma caesia (assembly GCA_037834155.1). Classification (NCBI taxonomy): domain Eukaryota; kingdom Viridiplantae; phylum Streptophyta; class Magnoliopsida; order Zingiberales; family Zingiberaceae; genus Curcuma; species Curcuma caesia. Next base: position 1,922,553 of record JBBMKF010000001.1, on the reverse strand, counting down.
AAATAATTATCAGATGGGCTGTGCTGTGTGGGAAGAGATGGGACGAAAGGGTATTTGCCCAGATGTCAATTCTTATACTGTCTTTATTGGGGGCCATATATGCCACGGAAGGTCAGAAGAGGCACACAAATACTTGGAAGAGATGATAACCAAAGGAATGCAAGGCCCTCAGATAGACTACAATAAGTTTGCTACTGACTTTTCTAGGTCAGGGAAGCCTGATATACTATATGAGTTGACACAGAAGATGAATTTCTCTGGGAAGTTTCAAGTTTCCAACATTTCCATGGTCGGCCAGAGAGAATGAAGAATATAGTGAAAAGGCGAGTAGACAATCAGATTGGAAGGTGTCTTTTCTAAGACTTAGTAATCAAGACAATCATACTAAAACTAAGAGAAACCTTATCTAAGGTTACTTGGAAGATATTGACGTAATTTAGTTGAGTTTCTTCTTCTGGTATGTGATTTTTAGGTGCTGCTTTACTATGCGCTGGCACACGATTGTGAAATTACAGGATTGTTGATTTCTGTGTATTACTTTAGTATTTATATTTCTTCTGTCTTCTCTTTCTTCTTTCCATTTATCTTGTGTTAATAAAACTGGTTTAGAGTTATGTAGGCATACTCTTGCATTGCATATTGATAGTCTCAGTTGCTTCTCAAGCATGCATGTTTTGATTATGTGCCTTGTTTGCAATTTCTGTGCTTTCACATAATGAAAAGATAGCAAGATGGAAATGCTGTCACTGTTTCATTCTTTCTTTGTCCTTAGGCGAATTGTCATGATGTTCCAGAGCCCTTGTTAACTGATTGATTGTGTTTTGTGTCTTTATTTATTTATTATTATTTTTTTTAAAAAAAGAAACCAACAAACTAGTTAGGGGCAATATCGTATAGTTTACAATTAATTATTACAGAACTATTAAACTATGTTAATTTGTCTGTTATGGTTAGTATGACTAGTATATCTTGAAAATACTGTAAATGGAGTAGCAACATGTCATTATCAGCTAGTCTTGAGTGCAATTATTTCTGTTGGATACATGAATACTTCCTCGAACTTTACAGTGCTTCTGATAATAAACCTTGTTGATGTTGTTAAGAATCAATCCTTTGCCTTTAGAAATTTTGAAATTGGTTTTCTGACAATTTGCTACCAAGGCAATTATTCCTTTGTAAGACATGCTCTAGTGTGGATAGAAGATTGTTCAACAATACATCCTGGGAGTAAACAAAACCCTGCTAGGAACCAATCTTTTGTTTCAAAAAGAGTAGCTTCTCCCTTTGGTTAAAAGATTTGAATTTTATTGAGTATCCACTTATGCCAATACTTGAGATACCAGAAAAGAGTCCAATTCATAGATATAAGATCTTAACATCCACCCTCAAGATCAAGCAGAAATAAGCTTGAATGGTGGACTAGATTGTATGATACTGCAAACTAAAAATCCTACACTGACATGCTGATGGTTGTTAATTGGTTATCAGGTGTGGAATATAACGTAAGAATTAAAAGGTGTCAAACATGATTTGTACCATGCTCAATATTTGAGTGATTATTTTAAAATATTACGCTATTGAGACCAAAGATTAGGTTCATGATTGGGATTTCTGAATCACTAAAAATTCTTCTTCTCTACCCTCGAAGTTGGCATTTATAATTTTAGCTAATATTTGTATGATGGAACTTATATATCTTTTAACTCTCAATTTCCATTTTAATTTCATAAAATGCAAAACATGAAATATTAGATATCTTGAACTTTAAGAGTTTTAGTTACCTTCAAACTGAGACTTCATAATGCTGATTGAAACTGTGAATTTGCATATAGTAAGTGGTTTAAGTCAAACTTCTATGAGGATGAAATTACAGTTCTTTCGTAGAAATAAAAGAGGGCAAAGAAAATAGAAAAATGTGACTGGATTATTTGTTAATTATTTGTTTCTTTTTCAGGATCATTAATTTCTGACACCGTTTTATGATTGAACTTTTGGTTACGTTTACCTTTCCACCTTGCTGGATCTCACCTTGCCCTTGATGTACAAAGAAGAATTGATGCCTCAATCCGTTTTTGAGTCCCTCACAATTCTGAATCAATAGGGTAAAAAAAAAAATGCTTATAGCTGTTGACATATCTATTGATGATGATATGGGATTAAGATAATGAAGAATTATTCCTAGAAATTCCTATAAGACCACACTGAAAAGAAAAAAGAAGAAGAAGATTGTCGATTTTATTTCAATGTACTGCTCTAACACCTCTGAATCCTATCTCAGAAACTATGGAAGCAATACAACAGGTATCAAGTTATGGAAGCATAATAGCAAGTATCTCTATTGGACAGACTTTGCAGCATGGTTCTATAGTCTGTCTGCTATTTGCATGGCTTCTACTTTTAGTTTTTAAAGGTAAGTTCTATACTTGGATTGGTATATAGATGTAGGAGCTTTTTCACAAGATTTAATGTCACTTGGAAGGGTTATGTTTTATAATTGGATTGATCTTTTAAGGTTAAGTTCTATACTTGGATTGATATATAGATGTAGGAGCTTTTTCACAAGATTTAATATGTTAGTTGGAAAGGTTATGTTTTATAATTGGATTGTTCTTTTAAGGTTAAGTTCTATACTTGGAAAGGTTTTATCAGAATGATGATTAGTCAAGTTTCTAGCTCGATTCAATTTGAGTTGAGTCAAGCTTGAGTTTTGGGATATCAACTCCAGATGAAGCTCGGCTCATTTTGCCAGGTGGAGCTCAGGCAAAATTAGCTTTTTAGTGTCTTTACATCCTTGTAGGAATCACTAAATTTGTGAAGAAAGGGGATTTATCAGGTTAGTTTGGGGACCCAAAAGCTGACTCCCTGGTGAAGTAAAGACTGGCACAATTGTTTAACTAATAGGGATTATACGCATGTGTTGTTTCATTTTGATTTTCTTTAACCAAACAGTAACCCAATATTATTTTCGATTTAATTTGATTCACGACATGCTTCTTTTCAGTATCTGTTTCTGACTATTCATATCCAATGCATCAACTTAGGAGCATGACCATGTAAGATCTTTCATCATAATGACTCCTTTGATATGTATGACGGTAAAAAACTTACATGTTTTGGCATTGCATTTCTATACAAAACAATGCTCTTTTGCCTTTTCATTTCCTTCTACTTTTGCGACAAGAAGAAATGAAGGGGCAGTTTCATTGGCCACTGGGATCAGGGCCTCAATACAAGTGTAATTTACAAATATATACTGAAGAAGATTGGGAATTAAGAATGATACAAATGTGCAGTCATAAACGTATTCGAATTCTCTGCTCGTAGTGCTCCGATGTTTCCCTGTGCGCGGAGAAGGTCTCTTCCACCTGTTAGATATGAAAAAGAAAGCAATTTAATTCTCTATAAAAGAAAAGGAAATGGGTGGGAAGTGAAAGGAAAAAACAAATGCTCACATTGAAGTGCTCTGCTTCCTGGAATGCTGAAATGAACCGCATTACCAAGTACAATGGCAGAAGGATTCCACTGGCTCGCAGCAGGAACACCTGTGCCACACACCTCAAATCCTGTTTATCTCAACAAATTGAATTTGCTAAAGGTATTTATTCTTAATGACTCTAGTAATGTTCAAACATTTGAGGATAATCATATGCACATGCCAAATGCCTCGACAGATTTCCTACTTACAGTGAGAAAGGTGAATGCATAATAATGATCCGCCCCAACAGTCATTATAGTGACCAGGTTTCTGACCAAGAATATGACCATGAACTGGAAATAAATTAAAGCATCAGTTCCAACACGGCTAACCAAATTAAACTTATTTTTGTTATCGTTTCTGAACAAAAAATTTAAGCAATCTGACATACAATGAGGGCGACTGATCGGAAGTAGGATGCACGCCGGCGGGACGCCGGTGAGCACTCAGCATAGTCGGAGTCTGCATCATTGTCGGGGACAAACTCCGGGTTATGAGGGTCATAGTTCAGCCTGGGGACCTCCAAGCTCCCTCTGCCCAGAATGATTAGTGCAAGTTAATTAATTATCATGAAAGTAATTAGTATTGTAAAGCATCATATTTTAAATTTATTCGATGGATGAATTCCACCAAAAACCAATCACAAAAAAAAAATTAATGGCCTCGTAATTTTTTGGCCCCACTTTATCGATTATTAAAAGCAGGAGTAGCTTGCCACATGAGAGAAAGCTGCAAGCACAAGCAGAAAGATGGGCCACCACCGATAAAGCAAAGATTTCAAATTCAAACAAGAAAGATTGTGCTCAGCTCCAATGGAACAGGGCACTAGACCAAGAAATTTACACTGCAAAAGATTTAAATGGAAAAGAAGGGCTGTGATCGAGGTCAAGAGTTAGTTACCTGATCGTCACACCCACATCGAGCAAGGCCTTCTTCTCAGCGATGGTGTATCCAGGTTCAAATTCCTGCAAAATTTGCTTATTTATTGATTCCAGTCATAGTTTGAATGCATGTCAAATTGGTCTTCTTGGCATTTTTTTTCTTTGGTAGGTGGATGATGAGGTTGAGAAAACATCTTGTGTTTGATTAATCTACTCATTAGCGAAAGAGAAATTCCTTCCATGTTTTCAGTTTGATTTCCAATCTCAGCACGTCTGTTCTTGAGGAAAACCGGGGGGCGGGGGCATGGAAATTGAAGAAAGGGAAACCGTATTGATCTAACAAAAATTCTTGTCGCAGCGAATGAGAACCCTAACCTGAAGGCAGATCTCGCAGACAGCGCTTCCCTTCTCGTCGCACCATCTCTGTGTGCATTCCCTGTGAGCAAACTGGAACCGGAAGCGAGATGCAAGATTAGACCTTCACGCACAAACCGCCGTCGCAATCCCACCAGAAGGCGAGAAGAGAAGGAAAGGCCTGACCTTGAGCGTGCCGGAGCAAGCGCAGGGGGATTCCATGGCGGCGGACTCCTCTTCCTCTTCCTCATGGCAAATCCTGCAGAAGCGCACGGAGGAAGCTGCAGGATCATGGTCACCTCTCGGCATTCTGATTTCTCGCCCCTCTCCAGTCTCCATCCTTCTTGCTCCGCCTCTCCTTACGGCACTAAATCAGATCGGCATCTCGTGCAGCTTCTGGGGATATAAATAAGGATGGGAAATGGGAAGGAGAAAAGGACCGCCATGTCCTTGCGAGCAGAGGAGCAGATGGATGAAACGGTTTGACCACCAAAGTTGAAATCGAAATGTTCCAAGTTCAATTCTTCCATGCTCTTATTCAAAGGTGGGCTATCTGACCTAACCAATCAAATCAACTAAAAAAAATCGATTTCAATTTCTGATCCTATGCAAGTTTCTCACCGATCATAAGGTAAATCCAAAAACGCATATACCTCTGCATCCAACATTTTAGAGAGGATCGATCTGAGCTCATGAAAATTTTTTCATGTTAAGTATCATTTTTCTTAGATTTTTCATCAGAAAAAATACCCTATAGCGTGTGCATCATTGTTTTCAATTCAAGTTTTTTAAAATAACGAATATCATAAATTTTAAATTAAATTGTGCTCTCCCTTAAGTCTTATCCAGCCATTTTGCCGGCATTCATCTCCTAAAACTTACGCTGTCTCGTGTAGAAGACAAATGGAATGAAATCTTACTATTTGCATATTTATTTATGTATTTGTTTTCCCATGTGTTTAAGAAATTTATATTTTATAATTTATGAAAATCTTGAATCACAGACCATTGAATGAATTTTTCATCAATATTTTTATTGCTTGTCTACCGATTGATTCATCTAGATATTGTTTAATATTTTGATCGTGGTTGGCTTAAAACAATGACTTAAAAAAACTATAACAATTAATTAACGAACTTGAATCAAGTAGTTAATTTTTTTAGTTCATTATTTTTTGAGTTTTTTTTTTTGTAGTTTATGGATTCTATATAATTTTGTTAGACACCCTATTCTTATAACTTTTAACATTTCTATTGTGATTGGCTTGAAATGGTGACTTGATTACTATAGTAATTGATGAACTTAAAGCACCAATTGAAGTCTAATAATTTTTTTTTCCAAGGTAAGAAAATATTGTTCACTTTAGAGAAAAGGTTTGCGGTGCATTCGATATGAAGCTATATCACTCAAATATACTTAAATTGTACAAATCTAGTGGTTGAAGCTCAGAATGCAAAGAGGAAGAATGCCTCTCCAAGGGAGAGAAAAGAATTATTTCATATTAAAAATTCACAATTAAAGTGGTTCCTTCTAATTCATTCTTAATTATATAAAAAAAAGTGAAAGCGTAAATTACATTAACAAAGCATCTAATACTTGTCATATAAGCCTTGTTTATCATGTATAATCACAACAAGTTCATTCTTAATTATATCCGAGGTGCACATAACCCCTAATCGTCGTACTTTCATCTTCTGTGAAATTATTTCATTTTAACTTACCTCATAATGTCCTCTTTTTAGCTTCATGATATATTATTAGTGTGGAATATAATTCTCTCGCCATCTATTTAGCTTATCTAATTATCTTAAGCCAAGCCAATAAGCAAATGGATGTTTCTTTATTTTTAAGCTTGTTTGGTCCAAATTTAATTTAAAATCCTATTCCTTAATCCCTAAGATCATCGTTTTTAAAATTGTTTTCTAAGTTTCATATCTAATTTAAAAGAAGGATATTTCATAGTCCCTTGCATCTTCGGCATTTTCTTCGAGTTAAGACAAGCAAGCAAATAGACAACGTAGCATTTTGCCAATTGCATGACTACCACGAGTCCACGACGTTGAAATGTCGAATTAATGGCCTAATGCTTTCGACTTAAAATTTAATTACTAATTAAATAACTAGAGTCCACTAATCCTTAGGAATTAAATCTAATTAGTTGCGTGATTTGGGAGTTACTTAATTTTGAATGATTCAAAAGCATTCAAATACGTTGTCCAATTCAACACAAAACTAGTCGTCACATTTCTATTATAAAATTCCACACACACACACACACATCTAGAACCGAAATAAATAAATAAAGCAATTAAATCTAATTAAAAAAAGTGCCGGACTAATGGAGAGAAAAAGAAAAAAGATTAAAAGAGGAGCAATTTCTTGAATATTTGTGCAAAATTCAACTAACGGGCAAATCAGGCATCCACTTGGAAATGATTGTGACAACAACGGCCCGGTCCGGCCCGGCCCGGCCCATGTCATTATGCTAAGGGGCAAATCAGCGTTTTTTAAAATTTTTTAAATTTTTTTATTTAAAATTTAGATTTTATATTTTAAAATTTAAAATTTAGAATTTAGTATTTAGACTAAATGATTTTTTTAAAAGCATATTTTATATTAGGTATTCATGGGATATACAACATATCAAATTTCGTAGACAAATGATATATTACATATCTTATATATGTTGCACTATTATATAATATTTTTTAATTTATGATTTAGTATTTAAATTAAATAAAATGATTTTTTAAATATATATTTTATATTAGAGGCTCATGTATAAGGGCATCCGCAATGGGCGTTCAACGCGCGTTAATAGGATGATGTGGAGGAGGGAGAGAGCGACGTGGAGGAGAGAGAGAGCAGTGAATGAGGAGAGAGGTATTAACGCGTTCAGAGTTTTGAACGCGTTAATCGGAGGAGAGAGAAAGGAGTGAAGGAGAGAGGCAGTGAAAGAGGAGAGAGGAACGCGTTATAATGCCAGCTGCGTTGCAGCTGCTCTAAATCAATTATATAAAATAAAAATAAATAAATAAATATCATGAACACGTGTCATATGATAGTTAAATAATCTTTTTTAAACCCCAAAAAAAACAAATATTAATTTAACTCCTCCCTACTCGATAGAGCAAAACATTAATTTAAAAGATTGTGTCGATATTTTGATCTTGGCTCATACTAATAAAAATATTGGAAAAAAACAAAAAAACATAATTATAGGGCTTAATTAAATTTTGTAAGGCATAAAATCAAAGTAATTTTTTTTCTAACCCTTAGAATAAATTAAACTTTAAAATTAAGAAAAAAAAAAGATGCCTTTTGTTTTGGTTATCAAAAGAGCATTCATTCGTTAAAAAGATATCTTTATTTTAATATTATTATATTAATTTTAATTAAAACTAAGTGAAATTATTTTAACTTAATTAAAATATTATACATTAAATACTATTACAATTATTTTAATTTAGGATTCACTCTAATAGTCTTTTATTAATTTTGACCAAAATTACTACTTAAACATTATCAAAATTTATTCTCGAAATATTTCTTTTTAGCATAATTTGAATTATGACAATAAATTGAGGGCATAATTTTTACGTTCTAAGCATAATTAATATATATATATATATATATATATATATATATAATTGATATTCTGTGCGCCTCTCGCATGCACGCCCGCCGATCCACCATTGATCACGCGTGATCGTGCAGATCTGACCGTCCAAAAGTGGGAATGCACAGTGCTTATGCCGTCCGACCCCGCCGCTGCCACTGCACTGTCCGACCACCTTCGACCGTCAAACCGGGCCCGATCGACACTTCGTCGAGTGGTGCGTCGAACAGGCCCGG
>JBBMKF010000001.1:1861073-1879757 GCA_037834155.1 Curcuma caesia | reverse complement strand
TTTATCTTAACTCCTCACTCGAACCAAGTTCACCCTAGCTGAACTACTTATCTCACCTTGAATTTAACTCCACAAAACTACTTCTAACTTTGCCAAATTGCACCTTTGCCAACACTTCTTATTCTATTCTTGATGGAGCAACCACAACTTATTCAAGTCCACATTCCTCATGCAGCCCGAATTGAAGTAGAAGGATTCAACTGGGAAGAGTTCTATTCTAAGCCTTTCACCATATCCAAGGCCACACTCCAGAAGATTGTAATTAAATTCTGTATCCCAAGGTCCTTTCTCCATGCTCCCTCTCAAACACAAAGCATTAGCTCTCACAAATTGTGCTACTATCTTCCAAGAGTTCATTGGCACTGGTCTCTGGCTTCCTCTTCATTCTCTCACCATTTAGCTGCAAAATATTTCAGAGAGTAAGTCTTAGTCAATCCTCCTTGAACACTTGGCACCACCTTGTAGTCTTTATAGACAAAACCTTCAACTTAGTGATCAAGGTGAACGAAAGATATTCACCAAGGGTACTGAGAGAGACTTTCTAAAAGGGTATTAATTACATCATCCCAAACAGGCTGAAAAAACAAGGGAGTCGCTACAACCAAGATATGGAAGAGGAAATTATCCGTCTCACATCCCTCTTGGCCAATACCCATCTAGTAGGCACACCAAGACAACACATGATGCTTAAGGTTTTTTACTAGGCTCATTGAGGAGGATCTACACCATGCTAAAATCAATCCAACAGTGACAACATTTCTATTTTCTGGAGAACCTGCACAACAACCTTCAAATTATAGGAGTTTGATTTTTGTTTAAGGTTTGGTTCTTATACTGAACTATAATTTTACTATTTTCAACTAGTTTTTTTCTGACACTCCTTTTTATGCAGATATAGATATAAAAGTAGTTGATTGCTAAGGGGTGAGCCATCTCGAACGCTCTCCCCTGAGAGATAACTCTGACTATAGAAATACCAAACATGGCTAGCTCTTGTTGCACCCCGCTATCAACTTCACCTCCCAAGACTCTTAGGGCTAAAAAAAATCATGCACTGACTCTTGGGACTGAGGGCTAAAAAAATCATGCACTGACTCTTGGGACTGAGCTCCCCACTTAGCAAGCCTTCTTTGCAAGTCCTTTTTGTATTATGAGAAAAATTAATATTGACATTTATTATCTTGAATTGCTTACCAAATATTTATAATCTTAAATTGCTTACCAAATTGAATATTGGCCTGATTTTCAATATAAAAATCTGCTATATTAATTAGGGACTCTTGAGCATGTCTTATCTGTTGCTTTGCCATGAGATTCTCTTTAACTGTATTACCTATACTCCCTTCCACAACATAGTCAATACCTCAAATCAAGGATATAGTGGATGTGAAGACAGTATTAACACCTAGTGAAAGTTCTCAGCATACTGAAGCACTTCAAAGGGATCCTAAATATAGGTGACACTTGGATCGAAGAAAACAAGCTATGTAAAATGGCACAAGGCAAGTTTTTTAAAGTTCAACAAATGATAGAATCAAATTCAGGACCAAGTATCTTGTTGTAAGGTGAAATTGTAGAGGCTAGTCAAAACAAGGTCCCTCGGTAGCGACATGCGCATGTGCATATATAAGCATAAATTACAATCGACATTAATCAAGTGAGGGAAAGAAGTGATGCGGAAAAGGAAGAAGCGACAGAAGAAAGGGAGGAGCACATAGAAGAAAATTAATAAGAATACGATGAAAGATTTACTTGCTCTTTTGCTCCTACTTTATTCAGGTCATGTCATGTTTGACATAGCACAGGGCATAGGCTTGTGTCAAGCTCGAGTCTCTGATCCATAGGCTATGCTCAACCTGGCATAATTAAGGTTAGGTCGACAACTTCTTTAAGTTAAACAAGTATCAACTTCCCTATAGGCCTCTCTCGTTGATCGCTTCATACACATTAAAAGACTTGATCATTATTTTCAGTCCTCTCCTTGATGGGCTTGAGTTCTTCTAATAGAAGACAATAATGCAATCAAATTATAACTAATTCCTCCATTTATATAAGACCAGATTAAATAAGTTTATAAAATATTCAAATTTTAAACAAACAAAATAATGTCTTGGTTTTACTATTTCTAGCAAAGAAGACATAATATCCATAAGGTGAACCTCATATTATTTCATTCAGTCAGTCATCAATAAAAATTTCCATCTCCAAATACTCTCCTCTTTTAAAATGGTCATCCAGGGAATGTAATCCAGTGAGATACAATAAAATTATTGTGTCCAGGGGATGTGGTTGAGCATAGCCCAGGCAACTTTGCTTGAGCCTGTGCACCTAGGTCAGGGCCAAACAGTAGTTGTGCTCAACCCAACCTAACTCCAACCCATTGACAAGTGAAACTTTACTTTAGTTGTTTCTAGGAGAAGACCTTACCCACCCTCAAACCTTCTCCTGCATGCTCCCTCTCACTAAGATTGACTCAACGGATACCCTTTAATGTGGTCCTGGCATTGGTTGATGTCCCCCTTAGAGTTCATGTTTCAATGGGTTTTGTTGTTGGTACACATGCAGAACAGCTTGTTATGCACACATTGAACAGAAATGCATATATGAGGTTACATAACTTGAAAACCAAGTTCCAAATTGAAGTTCTAGTAAAATTATTTTATTTCAGATATATGAATAAATATCACTTCAAGAACATTTTATGTACATGAGGCTGGAACAAATAACTTGATAAAATTTGCCAGATTCAATGTCCAACAAAATTCATTTCAGATATTTGAGAAAATATTTCATTTCAAAATAATTTTGTAGATATGAAGCTGGAATATATAACTTAATTTTTTTTACTGATTAAGTTTGTAAAAAGCTTCAATTTTAAATTCCGATCAATCTCTATATCCAAATCTAGCTACAGAATGAGGTGGATAAACTAAACAGAACAAGAGTACCTGAAAAATTATTCAAAAATGGTTGGCCCAACAAATAAATAAAATTATATTCACAAAGGAAAGATAATAAAGCATACACTGAATGCCTCATATTTCTGGTCTAATGATGCACCAGGGACAAGTATGGCTGACAGTGATGATGACTGGATTATCTTATCCACAAAGTCCTTCACATGATCATTTGGTGCAACAAGAATGATAACTGACAAGTCTGGGAATGAGTTTCTTATTATTTCTATTGTTCTCAAGAATATTGGAAGAATACGTTTAACTTCTTGAAGTCTGCTTCCAGGAAGTAAAGTAACAACTGTTGCTCCTGCCAGGTAAATTCAGGTTAGGTAAACTAATTCCTACAAATCAAGGCTCTACAAATGAACAGCAGAAAAGCACACTCAAATGGCCTCTACTGAAGCATTCCTCAACTGAAAAACTAAATAATTTATTCTTCAGATTTGCATGACAATTGGAATTGAGATTGGTAATAAAAGCCTCAAAATAGTTGCTTTTATTGAGTGAGAAACCAGGCTACTGCTTATTGCCACATAAGCATTACCAAGGATAACCAATCTCTAACTTATTAAAATCCAAGCCATGTACAAGTCAATATTCATTTGCTTAAATTGATTAGCCAAACAGAAGTTGGTGATAAATAGTTTAGATTTATAATTTTTGTTTTATATTTCCATATAGTGTCCTAGTCCTGAAAATCTTCAGGTTTGAATAAATTTACAGAGTTCAATTACAGTTCCAAATTTTTCTAGGCATAGCATCAAATTGTAGAGTTATACTTACTTGCCCTGGACCCCCACAGTATAAAAATAGAGAAGTGTACAACAGATTTGAATTTTTTTCATCTATAATACGAGCTCTATTAATCTCAAGTAAACAATAATAAAATGATTATCAAAGGAAAGTAATCTTACCAGGAGGTATTCCATGTTCACGACGAAAAACATCACCAGACTTATGCACCTTCAAATTATTTGACATAAAACCAGATTCCTAATAAACCAGTTTCAATGAGCATAACAGTATCAAACATACAAATGGCTAAAGGTTTAATTGATACTATGTGCAATAAATTATAGAATAATCAGAAAGCTCATCTTCAGCTTTGAATAAACAACACAAAATGTCAAAAATGATGAGTCAGCGTGGGTTGATCAAAACCAAATAGATCATTAGGCTAGAGTACAAAAGACGAGACAAATGCAAAGGAACAAGAGATTGATGGCTTAGAGCAATAAGAGACCAAAGTTAGACTGACTTTTAAGTGAGATATGGTTTCCTTGGGAGCTAATAGGCTCTCTAAGCATGATGACTATGAAGAATTCAATGGTGATTATTATGATGATGACATTAAGGAAGAAAAGTTGGCAACTCATTTTTGGTTTATTGCAAGGTGCTACAAAAATAGATCCTATTTGCATTTATTTAATTTGTATATGAGATTGGTTATCCTGACTAAAGTATTAGCGGTAGTTAAATTAGACTACTTGTGAATATAACTAATCTGGTATATTCTTTATGAATCTGCACATGAAGTTGCATGTTATATCTATTTGGCAATATGTGAATGTTTCATAAGTTCCTGTCCGCCACCTCTACATATAGTTAATTAATAACATATTTAACATGTCAGCCATATACCATTAATACTTGTCAGATGAGAACACCAACCATGGATAGAAAAATAGGAAATAACCAAGGCTGTGTTTTTCCAATTTCTTGATCAATCGATCACATTACACTACTGCCAGCGCAACAACAGAGGGGGAACAAAGCAAGGTGAAAGTGGAGGTAGAGCAGTGGATGATTAAAGAGGCATTGAGTGACGACCGCAAAGGAATTTGATCACTGAAGTGATCATAATTTCAGTGATTGAGGGAAAGGTTGTCACTCTGTCTATAGGAGGATTGAGTAGGTAAAATCCTAATTGATAATGTAACTATGTTGGGCGAGAATCATAAGATCTAAGTGTAAGATCAATGAGATCAAAAGAAAGGGCAAGTAATAAACATATATAATTTAAGTCAGATTAGTAATATAAAAACAAACAAAATATTAAAAATAAATAGTCAGATTAGTAATAACAAATTATCATGATGATATGACTATTAATAGCACAGCAAATGAAAAAAAAAATCATACTTTACTAGTTGGTGTATGGGCTGATTGACACACTAAACATAATCAAGATAAGATAGCTTCCTAAGAGAAGAATGCACCACCTATCTTCTTTACTAGTTTGTCTTGCCACAAAAAATTACTAAGCGACTGAAGCAGATGCTGAGGAACTTTTTTGGGTGACAGAATACAATGAAAAGCTCTAAAGTTTGACATTTGTATCATAGAACTTTCTTTGTAGACCAAAAGACTATAGTGGAATAGGATTGTTGAGTTCAATCTAGCCTTGTTGAGTTGGTGGTGGTAGAAATGGCTGAGATTGCTGCCTTGGTTTTGACTACTAAGTCGCATATCTCCAAAATGGATATTGGATGGTAATCTCAGCTGATAGCAAATGGTCTCATTTATGGTGGGGATTCATGCAGGCAAGGGACTTCTGTTACTCTAATATGCTGGTTGAAGCAAGTGTCTTGAGTCAAGAGCTCTTCTGGCTTATGTGATGGACGGATGCAAGGATGTTCTGCAATCAGTCTGAGGATATGTTTGTCTCCTGTGGCTCAAAGATGATTGTAGTGGGTATCCAGTACTGGCAGCCATCGTAGAGGCTCAAGTTCTCTTGACCAGTAGCTAAAGATACCCTGATAAAGCACTCTAATAGAATCAAGCACTGGAGGCAAATGTTGCATCTGATCAGTATTTCTGGTGGAGGCGCTATGATGGCAGTTTTACCTACCTTTTCAACAGCCTCCAAGGCACCAATTCATTTTGGGGCGTCAGTAGCTCTAAAACCATGCTTCAGAACTCCTTTGTTCCAAAAAAAGTTCAGTTAGTGATTTGGTGAGCCAGCTCCCTCTTATTCTACACCTCTCAAATCCTTTAGCAAAGTTGGACTGGAGTCAAGCTCAGCAGAGTCTTCTTTACAAAGTTGGCCTAGAGTCAAGCTCAACAGAGTCCGCTTTCCCTGCAGATTTTGCCAGGCCTGGCTGTGGTTTTGTAGGACAGTACAAACATAGTGGGAATCTAATTAATCTATTCATATATGTTATTAATTAGATGAGGGAGTTTGACTATACCTTAAGTCATAATTACTCATACCATTTACCCACAGTTGGATGAATTTCTTCAATTTGACATTCAAGGGCATTGGGCAAACATCACAATATCACATTAAATGTGCTTCCATGAGGGCCATCACAAGAGAAAAATAAAATATTGTCAGATATGAGACAACAAAAGATGCATATTATGTTTTTACTGACATATAATAAATGTGTACATAACTAATAGTAGAATTTCTTAAAATTAAATCAGTAATAGTAACATATAATATATTACCATAATATTGACAATATCATATTATTAGCATTATTAGATGAGTTACATCATATTAGTATTACTATTTGCTTATAATATAAATATTATGTGATATTAGATTATTAATATATATGCATATCTATTAGACTATTTATCAAGAATAACATAATTAATAATAAAATTATTACATTAAATTATTTTAATTAGATTATTGTTCTCTTTATTATATCTTACAGGACTTAGTTGAGACCTCAATCCTTTCCAAATTGAATTCATAAGGTGTATTACAATCAGTGTTGATCAAGAAAGGCATACTCTCTCAACCGACATTGAGCATGACAGAGGTAGATGAAGCACTAGTCTAGTTCTAGCTAGTGGTAAATTGCCAGTGAGAAGGTTGAATGATCCACCTTAAGCTCACAATAAATCTCAAGTGGCAGTGAGGAGCAATAATTTATACTAGCAAACAACCCTTGAAGACTCTCTCCCTTATACTATGAGTGTTTGCTAAGATAAGAAAAGGTAATAAAAAAAATCTGGCACATTTTCTAAAACAAACCTAATTTGATTTAATTTTAACTAATTTAATCCTTTTCATTCTTGATTTGATTGAAGTTCAATTGTTTCATCTACTTTGTAGTTACACGATTGATCTTAAGTCACAGTACATCTCAGATAGTGCTGAGGCTAAATAATTTAAGCTAGCAAGCATGCAATGAAGATTCTCTGACTCATTATGTGTTTGCTAGGATTCAAGCTAAGATTAAAAAAAATGCAGATCAGGCATGTTTTCTAATCAAACCTAATTTGCTTAACTTTTAACTAATTCCATCCTTTTCACCCTTGATTTGATTGAAGTTCAATTGTTTCATCTATTTTGTAGTGGGATAGATCTTTTCTAGCTAACTAATTCAAAACTCTATTTTTTTTCATTGATCTTCATGAGAAATGATTTCTCACTGTGCCAAATCCATCTTTGTGGAAATCAATCAAATTCAGCAATTCATCAGTTTGACAGCCACGATGCTAAATATTAAAAGTTATGCAAATTAGGAAAAAATTTGAATTGCAAGTAGAATAGTAAAACAATTCTTACCAAGTTAAGCATTAGAGCATCTTCCAACAATGGATGACCAACATAGGTAGCAGCTAATCCATTCAACCTGCAAATTTCTTCTTCAAAGGGAATAATGCACAACATATGGTCCACAAATTCACGTAAATTTTGAAGCCTAGCTTCACCACCTTTCCATGCCCAAAAGGATGGTGCAACATAGTGAACATGAACAGGACAAGTGTCTTCCAGCAAATATTTTGCTGTTAAAAAAACATCATCAACTTGACAATTTTAAATTAAGTTATATGAAAGATATTATTGGAATTATGCACCTTTCAGCTGCTTTAGTAAGCGGAAAGAAAATCCCTTTGAGTCAACAGTAATTACAACATGTGGTCGAAAAAGAATAGCAGCTTCTGTGGTTTCCTTCAACTTCTTCTGAAACATAAACCTCAAAACTTTGATCAAATATTTCATTTGGTAAATACAACATATAAAGTATAACTGAAGAGTTCACCCTAATTGTATTTAGATGTGGTAACAATTCCCATAAGCCCATTACTGAAATTTCTTCCATAGGAAACAGAGTTTGTAAACCTTCCTTAGACATCAAAAACCTAGCATGATAATCAAAATCAGATTCAACGTAATGGTTGAACTAGAATGAAGTGCCGAGATAAAAAATTTTAAAAAATCACTCTCAAATATGCATTGGGAATACACGGTACCAATATTTTTGAAAAACTTACAGAAATATAAATCATTAGGAGGAATTTATCCATTTGAAATTTACATGTATGATCAGCTTTGAGGGAAATGATGGAGGCTGAAAATTGTATTTAAAAAAGAATTGAAATGATACAAGAAGAAACAAAAAAAAAACTACAAGAATAAAGGCAAAAAACAAGAAGAATTAAGAGAACCAAAAAATAAGGAAATATAAATCATGAAAAACAACAGCAAAACAATGCTAAAACAGCTTAACCACAATTACAAGCTACAAGTACCATGAATTCCTGAAACTAGCCAAAGTATTTGATTGAAACAGAGACGCCTCAAATAGTTGAATTTCAAGCAACCAAATACCCCTAAAAAAAAGGAGCAAAGAGTTGTTGGCTGCAACGAATTTACAATGAAGGGAAGTGACAACTAAATCTTGCGTCTTACCCCATGCAAAAGGGCATTGCTTAGGAAGACAGCATCAACAAGAGCAGAACCATCATTAAGCAGGTAGATCACAATAGATTCCATGACAGAATTAACAATGCTCACGTTAAAAATCTCCTACAGCACATCACTAGTAGAAGATGTTGGGACTTCCAGATTTTAGTGGTTCAACACAAAAGAACAATCTCACTATGTTACTGAAACTAGGTACAAGCATAGAAACAAATGTGGATTTGGCTATTCAACACCTTTTTTTAACTTACATGATCAATGGGCATGTCACTGTCTAATTTGAAGCATAGTTATAAAAAATAAGACAAGAATCAACCCGGTAAAGCTGCAGATCCTTGGCTCGACTGGTCAGACCAGTGAATCAATTGGTCAAACCCAAAACAATTTTTACGTTCAATCCATGAACAAACCCAAAACAGGGAAATATCTGGGTTTAGTTTTTTCAGGAACAATTAGCAATCTGATCCAATTTTTATAACTATAATTCAAACAATTGTGTTGGAATATCAGGTTTTCATTAAAGAGATTAGATAATTGAGAACATTATAAAAAGATTTAGCGCAGAAAACTCCTAGAAAACCATTTCAAACAATCTATTCCAAATAGTCAAGGACCAAAAAAATGCATTGTCTTGGAGATACATGCAAAGATTGTCATTAAAGAAACTAGATAAGTGAGTACATTCTAAAAAGATGTATTCATCTTTGTTCAATTTTTTTTTCATCTCATTGATTAAAAGATGCATTAATCTCCTTTCTTATTTTGTATTTTACTATTTTAAATTTTAGTTTTTTGTCTAAATACCAATACTGTAAACTAAGCTCTAAACAGATTCGATGCCAAGCATTTCTCCCAATTAATATACATGAATAATATGAGCTCAGTGACAATTTGTGTGATGCACCGTGGGCCAACAAAAAGGAAAACTGTATAAAACCTAGTCTCAGAGGGTCTCCTGACAAGAATAGCTGCTTATTTTCATGCATTGAATATAGAGGATTGGAGCCAAGGAGCACTGATTGGTGCAGGTACTAAGTAGCAATATGCTTCAACATAAATGTTAATAAAAAAAACCATCAACTAAAAGACAACAAAAACAATGGTAGCACACCTAATTCTACACTCAATCTTACCTCAAAATAATATCTAAAATTTATAACATACTAAGAAACATAAAAGAATGATAACAAAATGCGATAAAGAGAGAATATTGTCAAGTTAGTTCAAAAATATCATTGCTAAAAAGTCCAGAATCCAAGCTGGCCTTTGGGAAAACACTTACAAAACCCTTGCATAATCAAGTAGAGCCACTTCCAGATTGTGCCAAAATATGAAAAGTATAACAAGTGTAACCAATGTAAAAGAGAATTACATTTAATCAATGCTGAAGAAGAATTAAAGAGAGAAGCAAATGCCGACCCCCCAACTCCAGCAAATCGGACTGGTAATGGAGACAGCTTCTTGAGAGATACCATTAGGCGAGAAGCAATAGAATCTCCAGAGACCTCTCCAGCCACTATGAACACCCTAAATTCACCTTCTTGAGCAGCTACATCGACAACTTTGTTGCTGCTGACAGCAGTAGTGGAGAGCTTCAGTGACAAGAATCCAAGCTTGGAAGCCATATTCCATGGGGTGAGATTTCTGCTACCAAGGCCAGCTTTTGCCAGGTCCCAACTGACTCGTAGTAACATCCTTTCTGCCCCTTTTGTTGCTAATTTTCGTTGTCTCAATTCAACTGCACGTTCAACCATATACTTAAGTCTGCAGTTTGTACTGTCATGAAATAAGAATGTGTATTTTCCTAAGGATGTATTACAGATAATAAAAATATAATTTAATACATAAAAATTTCATTTCTTGGAATGCACTGATACATAGAAGAGGTTTTTATTAGTCAAATAAGGGATAACACATAATGATTCAATAAATGATTGGTAGAGACATAAGTTGTAAAAGCAAAATTGGGTGCAACCTCCTAGTGAAATCCCTATTAGCTCTTGTGTAGTGGGTTTAGTTGTTGTGTGTTACCTCCAACAACTCCTATGCTTATTTTAGGCATTGAGAGTCATTCTAATGTTGGTGTACACTTATGCAAGCCTCACAACACCTTTTTCCATCAGATTCACTCTCTAATCTCTAAAACATTAAATTCTCTGAAAACTTTCTTTGATCTTTCTCGAGTCTCCATATAAGTCTCCTAGATTCTCTTTCTCCTCAAAGCTCAAACTTATATGTTTCTCCTACATCTCCGACGCTTATTTTAGGCATTGAGTCATTCTAATGTTGGTATACACTTATGCAAGTCTCATAACACCTATTTCCATCAGATACACTCTCTAATCTCTAAACATTAAATTCTCTGAAAACTTTCTTTGATCTTTCTCAATCTCCTTAAAATTCTCCTAGATTCTCTTTCTCCTTTAAGCTCAAACTTTTATGTTTTCCATACCATAGTTTCAAACGTTGATCGATATCAGTCAACACATAGTAACATATTGTTAGGGTTGCCAACCAATACCATTATAGTGTCAACATGGGTACACTACTTTGTCATTCATGTCGATAGGCCTGATTTGATGGTCCCAACTGAGATAAGGCTTCTTGGTCGGTACAGTCCAAAATAAATCAAGATAGGAAAGAATTTGCTCCCTATGACTGATCCTTTGGAAATGAAACTATAAATAGGGAAACAGAAAAGAGGGAACCTGAGAAAGCACTACCAAAAAAAGGAGTAATGCCAGAGTAGGATAAAGAGCGATGTATCTGTATTTTGTAGCGTGTCTATTCCAGTTACAATTATATCAATCCAAAATTCATAATCTCAGTAGTTAACCAAAAAATATTTAAGAATATGTTGAGAAATTAGTTCCAAAACCAAATATCTTGAAAGCATTTCCTGGGTCTTGGAAATTTGTAGAGTTGATCATGTGATGCTATAAGAATTCAAACTCTTATCCAAAGCATGCTACTCATTTGGTATATGATATAATCATTGGTCAAGATAGCGTTTTTATTTTAACTGATTTCTCTTAAATCTTAATTTAAATGGCATTCTAATTACCATAACTTTATGGTTAAAGGTAAATAAGCCAAGTGTCGGCAGGATGCAATCTCAAACTCTGGCAAAAAGTCGTACTTCAATCCTTATTTAATTCACCACAAGTATCAATGACAAACCATCTATACTGCATGGCAACACAATAATTAGATTCGCCTCATAGGGTGTGAGTCTGCCGCAATCCAAAGAGATGCTTCCCGATGCATCTGCTTACTTTATCTGATTCCTCCAAGAAACATCCTAATGGACGATATCACTATTAGCACACCATCTAAAACGCCAAAACAAAACCTAAATTAAATTTTTGGAACCATATCACTATTAGCACACGATCTAATAAGATGGATGGATTGCAACATTGGCGTCTATAAGGTGTCAGCAAATGATCATACAATTAGAAGCCAGCGAAGGGATCACATGGCAGCAGTAGGGTTGGTGTAAGACGGCGGCTCATTTGAGTAGCAAGGTCGGGTCGACAACAATGTACAGGCAGAGGAAAGATGATCACAAGCCCAAGAGAAGGTCCTGCCGAAATCGAGAGAAAGGGAGGGAAGGTTTCGCGTACTAACCAAGAAAAAGATTCCGCAGGCAGCGGCGGCTGCGAGCGACGACTTCGCCGGCAATACCCAACCACGAAGCGCGACGAACAGAAGCGCTAGGGCTTTCCGGCGGCAACGCGTTCGATCGAGGGGGGTGATAACTCGCGGGCGAGACGGGGCTTCGAGACGAGGACAAGGGGGGTGTCGCGAGCCGCGAGGAGGCTCCGAGTGGCGTCGCAGTGAACGCTCGCAGAGGCAATGAACGACAGAGCACAAGGAAGCGACGGTGCAGCGCGATCCGAAGAGGCTCCAGCGTCCCTCTGCGGCGCCGAACGAAGAGGGGGAACCGAATCGTGGTAGAGCCGAACAAGAAGTGGGAGGAAGGAGAATTCTTCCGCGCGATCGTCACTGTGGATCTTCTCAAGATATAAATTCACCGAAAACCCTATTCCGATCGGCCCGTCTGCTCCGGTTCACTCTGGTTCTAAATTGGTTTGACCATAAAATCTCTATTTTAATCCTGATTTGATTCCGGTTCGAGCATGAGATATAAATCATTATTAATATCAATACAGGTATTTCAATTTTATCCTATTAATCATATTTTAATCAAAATATAAATCATTCAGATGATTTATATATATGATTTATGGCGTCGTTCAAAAGTTAGGCTATGTGAAATTATGTAAAGTTGACAAGACAATTGATATAAATGTCATTATGAATTAGTGACACTATTTACAC
Source organism: Curcuma caesia (assembly GCA_037834155.1). Taxonomy (NCBI): domain Eukaryota; kingdom Viridiplantae; phylum Streptophyta; class Magnoliopsida; order Zingiberales; family Zingiberaceae; genus Curcuma; species Curcuma caesia. Next base: position 1,866,788 of record JBBMKF010000001.1, on the reverse strand, counting down.
AATTATATACATTGTCTTAGATTTAATACCAAAATGAATGCCAGAAATGATTCTATACATTGTTAAATAGACCTCTGCAATTTACATTAAAAAATGGTTCTCAAAAACTCAACGTTCGCCCTTTCCTAAGCGAGAAATGATATATTACATGAAAAAATTCAACATGAAACCAACACGACACACTGCATGCGGTGGATTCCATATCCATGCAATAGAATCCACAAACATACAGTTGAATATGTCATGTTGATTTCATATTGAACTTTTTCATGCTTCCTATCATTGTTCTTCCTAAGCATAAGCATGTGAAAGATAGTTCTATATTTGCATATCATACAACAAAGACCTTTTGTGCGCCTCATGCTCCTGGTCACTAACAACTGCAACCAAGTTGTTCAACACTTCATAAATCACCTTGGTTTGGGGATGAAACCTATCTTCCACGACGAAAACATGCACCTCCTTTTCGACTTCAATCCAACTTGCTCCTGTATCCTTCTTCACTCCTATCTTCTTCATCTGCTTGAGGATTCTAGCTCTCTCGACTGATCTTCCCTTTGATGAATATATGTTTGCCAACAAAACATAACCTGCAGGGCATTCTGGTGAAATTTGAAGCAAACGTTCTGCGGCATATCTTCCGATCTCCAAATTAACATGAACACTAGAAGCACCAAGCAATGCCTGCCAAACTTGAGGATTAGGGCCGACAACTGCACAGAGATCTTCAATGAAGTTCTTTGCATTGTTCAAAAGCCCTGCTCGACCCAACATGTCCACGACACAAGCATAATGCTCCATCCTCGGTACGATCCCGCGATGCAAGTACATTGATTTTAAATACTCAATACCTTTCTCAATAGAGCCAACATGGCTACACGCATGAAGCAAAGACAAGAAGGTGATATCCGTTGGTTCCATGCCTTCAGCTTCCATGCGCTCATATAGCTTGAGTGTTTCCCAACCGTATCCATGACAGGCAAAGGCTGCTATGATCGAGTTCCACGACACCGAGTTCTTAACCTCCATCAGCGTGAAAATTTTGGATGAATCCCACAGCTCACCGCATTTAGCATACATGTTGATCAACCCATTAGAAACAAAAATATTTGATCCCAGTGACTTCTTAATGACCATTGAGTGTATTTGCCTGCCTAGAGAGAGGGGTGCCGAGGGACCAAATGCACCCAAAACAGCAGAGAACAGGTTTTCGTCAATTGCTTTCCCTGATCTGACAATCTCAGCAAACAGTTTGAATGCTTTTTCCTCGAATCCATTCTGTGACAACCCAACTAAAATCAGGGTAACACATACCTCATCAGTCTTTTTACAGGCCTGAAAGAGTTCAAGTGCATCTTCCATCATGCCACATTTTGAGTACACATCCATCAGAGCACTTTGAACATGGAGGTCCATATGAAACCCAGTCTTTAGAATGAGACCATGAATCTGTCGTCCTACGGGAAGAGCCCGCAATCCAGAACAAGCGAGGAGGGCGCTTGTGTAGGTAAGAGAGTTTGCTTCCCCCGCAAATCGCATGTTGTTAAACATAGCTAAGCTATCATCGGGCAGAAGGTTTTGAGCGAGCCCAGAAACCATGGCGGTCCAAGTAACCACATTTCTGCACCGCATTCCATCGAACACCTTACGGGCACAACTCGGAGACCCGGACCTAAAGTAAGCTGTCACGAGGGCATTGCCTACTGGAACCACTACTTGATATCCCTTAACAATTGTGCAAGCATGGATCATAGTGATCCCCAGGAGGAGCTCCATTTCGACATAGATTGACAAAACTGTGGAATAGGTAGCATGATCGGGAAGGCTGATCTCCGACTGATGCATTCGCTTGAAGTACCCAATCCCTCTTTCCCAGTCATTCCCGATCAAGCAACCTGAAATGACGGAATTCCACGAGACGGAGTCTTTCAGCCTCATTTCATCGAACACCTTGGCTGCAGCGACCATTTGGCCGCATTTGGAGTACATGGAGACGAGCGCATTCCAGACGTGGATAGCGTGGCTACGAGCGGGGAGGGTGAAAGGGTCGAGAATTTTAAGAATAGCCGCATGAAACGATGTCCCGAGACGATAGTTCCTCTCTCTGCCGCAGAGGGAGACGAGAGAACTGAGACACGCATTGGCATGGCGATAGTTGAGAGGAAGAGGAAGGGCTCCTCCGTATCTCATGCCTCCCATTCATACTGTTCAATAGCCGTCGACTGGGAGCTTCAATGTTCACTTTGTTTTCTATAACTTTTAATATAATTCGTCGAATTATAAAATCCATAATTAATTGTTTTATTCATCGAATTATAAAATCCATAAATTTTTTTAATATATATAATGGTCGTTACACAGAAATGACCAACTATAAAGGTGATAAACCCTAGCGAGAGCCCAATATAAAACGCGGAGCCTGACGCGGCCGCCAGCCAGAGCCGGCGATGGGTCGATCACGGCGGAAGTACAAGAAATCCCACGCGAAAGTTCGCGTCGGCCTTCCGCGGAAGAAACCCGGTCTCTTCAAGCCTGTATGCGTCATCCCGAAGGTTCTCGCTGCCCCCGACGAGGACGCGGATGCCGGAGAGGAAGGGACGAAGAAGTGGGACGCCAAGGGAAGCGTCATCCGTAACTACAGGACGTTTGGCGTTGTCTCCAACCCCAATATCCGTAGCGCCGTGTCGCTCTCTCATCAGATCGCAGAGTGCCCCGCTCTCCAGCTCCCTGACCGCGAATCTGCTCCTGTTTCGGAGTTCGACCCAATTGACAGCGGCAGCGATCTTGAATCCGATGGTTAGTTGATTAAGAGACATAACACTTGCTTTTCGTTTAATTTTGCTTTTACGTTTCACAATTTTTTCCCCCTTTGATTGGACTACTGGATTGTTCTTAAAAGTTCAATTGTTTTACAGTTTAAACATAATTTCCTATTTTCATACAACAATTTCCTTAGTTATGTTCACAAGTTCTTGCTTTTTATTTTAGCTGGGAAAATAGGTATATTGTTGTGCCTTTACACGGTCCCTTTGTGCGTAGATTTTAAATTTCATTAATGAAAGTTGAACCACCTTGAATTTGCTCCATTCTGATTTCTAAATGTAGTAAGATTTGACAACCTTGTTCTAAGCATTTATCCTCTTGTTACCTGGCGAAGATGCCCACACATATTAAATGCAACTACTGCAACTTTGGTGCAATAGAGTATCTAGTTTTTATCATTGAGACTATTTCTGACTTTCTCTATTATGACTAATTAATAGGATGACTCGAAAGATGATTAGATAATTGGTGCAATCCCTCTTTTGGAAACAAATTAGAGAACGGTTAGCTACTTTGATACAATTGTTATGGCTCTCAATTCTAACTAAAAACCATGTTCTGAAACTCCTAGAATATATAATTTTACAAGATTTCCTACTGATCAGAACATGGGCACACACATCTTCCACTGGACAAAACATGAGATTGAGCTCCCTGGCTGGAAGGGTGGGGGTATCACCATGTTCCCCTTTTCACTGTGATTATCTTCAAGGACAAGGGGAAGCAAGCAAATAAGTTATTTTCTTGATCCGCAGAAGCCACCGTTGGAGGTGAGCCTCATGTATTGGTAGCGCCTTGGTCCACAATATGTCCATGTGTCCAAGACCGTTTGCTATTGATTTCTCTCTGCTTCAGTGGTTCCTATACATGATGGGTTTGCTTGTCCATGAAAATGGCAGCAAGCAGTACACAAAATACATGATGAATTTTAGCAGATTATGGTATTGCAGCTCATGCAATGCCACTGATGCAATGTACCACAGTTGTCAAACTCGGCTGATCCATTCTTGCTGATATCTTAGACTTGTGTTTTAGGGTTGCCATAATGGTGAAAAAAAAACAAAAAAAATAGATGAGCTCTCAGTATAATTTAGGGAACTCATGTGAAAAATCAACGGAATCAACTGTAGTAAATTGTTTCGACATGCAGAGAAAGGACCTGAAGAAGTGATGGATTTTTTGGAGTCTTTGAGAGACGATGTGTTTCAATTTGGGAGAAGAGATGATCCAAGCAGCTGTCTTTTGCTAAAAACGAGTGCACATGGACCAATCCCACTTATTTGATACAGCCAATGCCTAAGGTTTTGGAATGGTTGATATTTATATCAAGTATGCAGTGTACAATACTGAACTACCCGTAGTACTATAAAGCAAGTCTCTTTCTTCTTTATGAATGATAGTATTTCCCGATAGGGATCTAAGTAAAGAACTGATCCTTGACCTTGAATATTGCATCATGATAATGGAGGTCATGTGTTGCTTTCTTACGTTCTTGAGTCTACCTTAGATCTTGGCACAACAAAAACTGTCCTTGCAGTGAATTAACTCGTGCTTGATGGCTTCATGCTTTGCAATCCTAGCCTAAGATATGAATCAAGGAGGTGATTGCTCATACAATACTTTTAATAGGGTTGTCTAAGCTTGTGCGATAGCTGTCATTATAGTGCTATTCTGCCCAATATAGGCAATGAAAAGTTGATCTCCTAGAAAGCACATGAGATACATACCAATGCTTAGCCTAGTGACCTGTTTAGCCTATCATTAATATGTGAGTTATCGAGCTGAACTCCCACCTAATTTGAACAATAACATCTAGAAGTTGGTGAAGTTAGGTCCCAATCATACATTTGTTTTGAGGAAGCCATGCGACTTGAAAAATGCTATCAAAGATCAACTTAGTGCTTGTGACAACCATGAAAGCTACAAGAAATATCCATACTTGATGGTCCAAGTTGGTTGTCCTCTTAGCAAAAAAAGCTTGTATAATTGGGTGTGACTTAACTCACAACCCCTTCACGCGCCTTTTCAATTGTTTTTTGCACGTGTAGCCACTTTTAACGGTTGATTGTACGTGCTATCACAGATGGCCACTGTGCTAGTTATGTGGTTCTCCTACAGTTCCCACTCAATTATTTGGGGCAAGCCCTTGTTTTTTATAGACTTGCTGAGTTCGTAGCTTCAGTGAGATTTTGGGGTCTGTTGGTTGCACTTCCAGCAAGTAGGGGAAGAAACCGTGTACAAAACTGTCAACCTCTTGTTGAGAATTTAAGGAACTACTCTGATTGACTGGCCGAGTGCTCACAGTTCTGTTGGTAAGCATAGGCAGTTCCAGTATACCCCATTTTTGTGATTTGAATGGAAACAACAATGGGAGCTTTTGTAAATCTCCCCTTTGTCTGACACATCTGCTACAAATTTCATAAACCAAAGTCACATCCTTTCCACTAGATGAAGCTACAGCCACTTTCTCATGATCGGGTGTTTGTGGCTGGTAAAAGAAGTTCTTTCATCAGCTTAATTAGCACACTTTTCTACTAGGTGAAGCTACAGAATGTTCTGATGATCTGGTGTTTGCGGCTGGTAAAAGAAGTGTCCGATTTCTTGTAGTATGGGAACTTGAATTTGTACAATTTTGTCATGATGGCCCCCTGTTGTTGAGATGATGGAGCTGCATCTTTTTCCTGTGCATTGTCCTCTTGAACCACCATGAGATTGTTCCGCCATCGTGATGATTTGATGTACTTGACTAAGGACTCCAACAGTCAGGAAAGGAGCTATTGGATCTGGATCATCGAGGTTTCTATCATTTAAGTTTCCAGATATTTTATGTGCCTGACTCTAGTTCCACAGTTCAAGGGATGTTGCTATGGTGATTAACTGCTGATGCCTTCT
>JBBMKF010000001.1:1827185-1848055 GCA_037834155.1 Curcuma caesia | reverse complement strand
GTCTGCTGAGGACTCTGCCTGAGGACTCGGACTCGGCCTGAGGAGTCTGCTGAGGACTTTGCCTGAGAATTCAGATTCGACCTGAGGAGTCTACTGAGGACGGGCTCGGCCTGGGGAGTCTGCTGAGAAGTCTGTCTGAGGATTCGGATTCGACCTGAGGAATCTGCTGAGGACTTGGACTCAGCCTGGAGAATCTGTTGAGGACTCTGCCTGAGGACTCGGACTCGGCCTGAGGAGTCTGCCTGAGGATTCGGATTCGACCTGAGGAGTCTGCCTGAGGATTCGGATTCGACCTGAGGAGTCTGCTGAGTACTCGGACTCGGCCTGAGGAGGCTGACTCCTTCCTATCTTGGCTGACTCCTTTCGGTGCTCGGTCAAGTTGATCAGCGTCAAAATATAAGTTTTGACCGAGTGGATAGGATTCTGGTGTTGTGTTTTGGTTCGATTATAACACCCGTAACAGTGTTTGTCATCTTGGACTATTATTTTTATCGTCATTATCCTCATTAAGCTAATTTGGAAGTGTAGAATGTTAACTTTTGTCATTATCTGAATAACCACTTAGTGAAGATGTTAACGAGTTGATATTCACTTTGTGGAGATATTCAATTTGGTCTTACTCATAAAATTTAGAGTTCAGTTAAACAAAATCAAAGTTTAAAAAAAATAAATTGCTGGCAATCTGATGCGTTATGATCAGTCGACTACTTGTTTAAATTTGTGACAGCTCGAAGAAATATGTAATCGAATGATGCAGTCAATTGGCATCCACAAATTAAGCATGATAAATTTAGGAATCAATGATACATAATAGTCGATTGCTGCTGGTGAAGGAACAATCGAATGTTGATAAAAGGAGGGGTTCAATAAATTATAGTTGTTTTTTTTAATGGTTAATTTGGTCGGTTACCAAATTAATCAATTTTATATTTGTTCGATTTTTTCGATTTTAGTGATAAATTTTAATCGGTTCAATTTATTCAAAAAAAATTCAGTTAATTCGATTCGATTAATTCAATTTTAACTGAATGCTTAGTTCTAGATATAAGAAATTAATAATTGTTTAGCTGTTATACGCTCTCACATAAAATAAAAATCAATCTCTATATGTTTAGTGAAGTATGAAAGATTTGCTATGTTGCTTCAATATTATGACACAAGAGGAGAGATTGTGAACATGGTACTAAATCTTAATAATAGTAATTATTATTGTGATGAAGCTTAGCATGATAAATCTTTATCAATTGAAATCAATTTGTAATTGTTCTTGGAGTGTTATTTTTTTCATAATTATATCTTAGTGTTATGACTAAATTCTGGGATTTGATTAGCAAATATATTTCCAATAAAAATTGAACTGTTAAATAAAATAATCCAATTTTTATGCATGGTTCCCAAAGATGGCATGGCAAATATTTTTATTTTCCCCAACGGGTACCATGCAATAAATAAATAAAAACGTAGCACCATAATAAAAATCCTAATTATCTCAATAAAATTTTTAACAGCTTCTTATTTTAAAATATTAAAATTAAATAAACTCTTTTTTATAAAACATTTATAAAAATTATAAAAATTAATAATTTAGCTAACTATCAATAATGTTAAATAAAATTAGAAGAGTTAAGTAGTAGTATGCATGATCATATATAGACTGTTACAATTTGGTTTCACATACAATAAAACTTAAACACCTATAATAAAATTTAATAACCTATAATATACTGTATAGTGCTTAAAAATACAACTTTAAAGCAGAAATAATTTAATAACATCTGTAACATAATTTGATAGCATTTATAACATTTAAAATACATAACACCTAAAATATAACTTGTTAAAGACCTATAATATAAAAAACAATTCCTCGGGAGAATAGTGCAACGGTAGTACATCCGGATTGTGATCCAGAGACCCGCGGTTTGATCCCCAACTACGGCGTATTTGTAAGAATTTTCTTCCAAATGGGGAACACAATCAAAGGATGCTGGGCATCTGGATTGATTGCCGTATGCGCTTCCCGATTTACTTTGGTAGTCAGTAGGAAATTTTTATGGGACCGGACCGGCCACCCCCAGGGATTGAGTCCATGAGACTGACTAGGATTTATCAATTTTTTTTATAATATAAAAAACAAATTAAAAAATATGTTTAAAAAGTTAACTGTACTATCATGTAAGTATAAATAAAAAAAATTCAAAGACAAAGTACAATTCTTTAAAGATTGGATATATTAATAGCCTTTCTCTATTTTTTTTAAAAAGAGAAAATTAAATAATTTAGCATGTTTGAAAATTTTCTTTCCCAGCACATGAATTATTCAATTACGTTTTCATATTCTCAACATTGAAACAATAATTTTGTTGTGATATCATGTAGTAAGTAGATTGCAATGTGTATCAAAAAAATTTTAAAGTAATTTATTTTATCATATAATTTTATATTCAATTCGGTTAAAAATAAATTTTAGACTTGTAAATTAAATTTTGTATTGTACATGCAATCTAACACCAGAGACACAAAGATAAAAATGTTAAATGAATGTGTAAATATATGAGGATATATAAAATAAAAAATAAAATTATACTATTGAGAAAAAACTTTTAAAAATATATTTAAGATGATATAATATATACTTAAGTGATCAATAAATATCTCAGTTAAATAATATTAAATCATAATAAATATATTTATTAATTGATGTAATTGGGAGAATTCGCTTGAGTCAATCAGTCCGTCTTAGTCAATTAGCCTACAGACATCCTCAGGCGGGAATATTCTCTCTGGGCTCTAATCAAACGAACTCTCAACTCAGTACTAGCTCAAGGAACCCATCCGAGCAGAAGCGTCTTGACTGAGTTGCTCTCTTCGACCTCAACCTCTGACCACGCTTGACAATCACGACTGTCATATATACCCAACAATCTATAATCGTCCCTGACAGAGCAATCTACACTGAAGGTGATGCTCAGTCAACAACCAAACTACGCTAGGTGTACGACTCCGCCATTGACCTTGGCGACCAACCCTTCTCCATCGACCCCGCCAGCTTCCGACTTGCATGGCAGCCCACATATGCCCTATTCTCCTCCGGCTATATAAGGGTATGTAAAGGCGTGTGAAGGGATGAGTTTTTTTCTTACACTCAAAGACCTTTCTTCTCCCTCGAGCTCTCAATTCTCTTTTCCACACGCACTCACGAGCTCAACTCCAGCCCCACACTAACTTGACGATCGGAGAGGTCACAACGACCATGCTAGTCTCCGTTGATGTGTATTGACATATAGGATCCCAGATCCGATCGGGCGGTGGATGGAGCAGTACAAAGGACAGAGAGGAAAAGCCCGACGACTCTATAGTTAATAAAAGAAGAAAGCAATTAGAAATAATATAACATAATTTATTTAACCTAATTAGATGATATGAAATCCTGATAAAATTTATATATTAATCCAGAAAGGAAGAAAGCTACATAATTAAAAAAATATTTAAATAAAAATAAAAATGTAATAGAAGATAATAATCTAGCAGGATCACATATCTAACCCACTTAGTGGGATAAAGATGAAAATAAAAACGATTTGATTGTTGTTCTATTCGTTGACATGATAGCACACATGTGAAGACTCATTATTTTAATATACGCTACAATATGCGATGTAAACAAATATGTTATGTTAAATATAAGTAGTTTTAAATATTATACTAGATTTAAAATAAAATTATAATTAATTAATTGATTGACCCTACAACATGAGAAATTAGTAAATGCCCTATTTTCTTATCATAATCTTAAATTTTTAAAATCTTCAAAATACTCATAAAAGTATAATATTTAGCATATTATTAACATCGAAAAAAAATGTCAAAACAAACATCTAAAGTCATTTTACTTGAGAAAAAAAACTACATATCATATTCTACTAGATTATATATAGTATAGTGATATGAACATTGTTAATAGATAACATATAATTTCAAAAACTTATATAACGTTGCTACGCACTAAGAGATCAAGAAGCAATGAGAAAAAACTAATCTGTCAATTAAAAGAGATAAAACTAATCTGTCAATTAAAAGATCAAGGCAAAGGAATGTATCTAAATAATTTTTAGAAAAAAAAAACATGTATCAAAACCAAAGATTAAGCCAATTCTTCTTTTCATAATAGTGATTACAAGGGCCAAGTATTCACTATAACTGCAAAGTGCATATGTTTCCTCATTAAAGCTTATCAAAGTCTTTAGTGAACAAATCCTAATCAATGGGCAAAAAGAATTTGAGAACTTCAATTAGCAATGCATCACCATTTCCATCAAAATTGCTTGCCTAATTCAACCTTTTTCACGAGCCGAACAGTGTTGTGGAAAATCGAATCCAGTATTCCTGCAACCTGATACATTTTGGACAGAGGTTCAGAAAAAAAAAATGGTCGAGTATAAGCAAATTAGAAATGCGAGAAGATCATCAGCTTTGTGGAAAAGGAGCGAACCGTGAATATGCCTCCAACGATGGCACAAATGTTGGTGATGAAGTGGGAGAAGGATTTTGGAACTTCAGTTACCAAGACCTGGAAATCAAGTTGGAATGTTTGGGAGAAGGATTTTGGGACTTCTGTTTTTTCAAAATAAATGTTAGTAACAAACACTGACCTGCATGGGAGACGGTTCAAAATGGAATTTGGCGACGGGGATGTAAAGACTATGCACCAAACTACTGTGGGCTGTGTACTCATACTCCTCGAGCAATTTGTTTTCTTGTGAAGATCTTCTTGACACTATTTCTGTTTTTACAACTTGGAGATAGTGTTCTATCTGCAAATAAAGAAAAGCAAAAACTTAAATTTACTGCTACAAAACTCAGCATGTTTTAAGCTAAACCAGTGAAGGTTGCATCAAAATGACCATTACAAGAATTCTAAAGAATAATACTTTAGAAGCAACAGACATGATATTATTAAAACTTACAGTAACATTATCGTGTGCATGATCACGATGAGTAATGTATGATTGTCCCATCAACCGATCGTGGCTTGCACCAAGATATGGTGTCAGTCTCTTCACTTCTGACATCATCCTGGTTGAGAGTTTTTTTCCAAAGGAAAATTGTGAAACAACATGCGAGACATTTATCTGAGATGGATCGAAGGAGTGTGCACCCGAGTGAGCTGAGAAAACAAGATTACCAGGAACCTGTATTCAGAAAACAAAAGAACACAGTAGTCCAATAATACGTTGCAAAATTCAGTCTATTGAATGAAGGAAAATGCCAGCACATAAATCTAAATACAACATACAACTGAAATTGACGCACTTATGAAAAAGAGACGAAAGACGGAAATTTTAACAAGCTTGGTTTCTAGCATATTATTAACTGTCTGCAAGTACAACGATAAGTACCAAAACTATCCACCTGCTTGAAACCAAGGATTCCTACCTCATCCACATTCATCAATTGTTAAAACCAAAGATTTTTCATTGCTTGATTTCAAAGATCCATCAGAGAAGCTTAATTACCTTCTTAACACGTACAAAACCTTCTATTCTACATCCACTAGTTAATGGTGCAGGACGTTTTGAGTGATTAGACTTATCCTCCAATGCCGGCACATGAGAATCTCTTGGAATAGCAGCAACAATAGTTTCCATCGCCTAAAATTGCCAACTAAAAAGTCAGTGCATAAATAAATAGATTATTGAGTTAACTTTTTACACGCGGAGCAGCAAAGGAATTAATGTAAAACAATACTGTTAACTCATTCATCAACCAAATGCAAGAAATAAGTGGTACCGCTACTAAGCTGTCTGTGTCACGCTCTCCGTAGTAAGATTCATGCTCATGATGTCCATAGCTATCCCTGTGTCATTTGCAATGCAAAAGAAACTACTGAAACATATTAAATAAACAGTCATTCTTTGATTTTTTAAATGGATCTGTTAGCATTTAAATTTGAAAGAAATATTCCAGAGTTGGTTTACACAGTGAATAAGAAATATATTTCTAGCTTTGTCAAAATTGCCACATGTATGTCAATAGTACATATTACATTAAGCTCATCGAAGCATGACCAATGTCCACTCCTAGGGATGGTAGCGAATCGAGTGCCTACTTTTTTGGGAGCGACCCAATCCCATTTGCATGTCTGCTTTGGATGATGACTATCTGAATCCGCTGAAATCCAATTTAGGTAAAACATGTAGGTACCCGTGGATAACCGAACCCGATTATCAGGCATAATTGGGTAAATGCAAATTAAACATATAGGATACTTCCGATTCCCAATTATCGTGTACCGATTATCATCCCTATCCTCTCCCATTATAATTTCAAGAAACTACTTCCAATCAAAATAATGTAACCCACCAGCATTCCTGGTATTTTGATTTAAAAAATTCAATGATATAAACTACACAGCCACCATGAACATGACAACTCCCACTCAGTTACAAATTTGAGTTACAAATAAAGGGAGACAAGAATATTTAGAAAGCAACTATGACCGAAGATGCAAAAAAAAAGTTTGATAAGACATTAACTTACTTGACATCACTCCCTTTCCTGAAAATCCGGATAGATGGATAGCCTTGAATATGGTGCCTGCAATAGTATAATACTTATTGTATCTTCAGAGCAAAAGAGGTAAGACAGTATGTGAGTTTAAAAGCATTAGCACTGAAAAATCTAACAAATAAGTTGTTCTTTGGTTGAAAGCGTTCTTTTGTAAATGAAGCCATCTTTGTTTAAAAGCATCAATGCTGTAAAAAAAGCCATCTTCTTGTACTCATCTAATTACTTGTTAAACTTCAACACTGCTGGAGTTTGATAAATCATACAGGAGTAGAGGTGTTTAATCGAGCAGAAACGAAACATCATATGGGAATGTTTGTATAAGTCAAAAAGATCACTTCATATATATAACCTACAATTTGAATTTGGCTATCATGGTATTTTTTTATAAAGAACAACTGTTCACACAAAATGTACCTTCTGCATAAATCCATTGCTTGAGTGCAATCCACTTTTCCTAACAATATTCGTCCATCCATGTCAGGATCATACCTAGAAATGGTAAAGTCCAAGTCCATAAGGAATGGCATTTTCAACAAAAACTTAGGCAAGATTGGAAATGAGAGGAGTAGCAGCAATACCTTTCCTTCATTACTTTTGCTGCTCTCTCCCATGATGGTTTCTGAAAAAAATTATAAAAACATAAACAAAGAACTGAAGGTAAATAGAGACCTTTGATATCATTTATTAAAGAAGCATGTGCTTATAAGTGACCAATAGGAAAATTAATCAAGAACTTTCACAATAAAGAGTAGTATCATCAATAGGAAAGGTAATATAACTCCAATCAAAGTCATCCAAAGAATTTGATTAGATATCTGCAGAAGATGTGAGCATCTATCTCCATCGTTAGATTGTTCATGCTCATACCAGATCTAGTAGAATCTGTCCTTCATGCTAACTAATTCATAAACTAACTAACTAACTAACTAACTAACTATATATATATATATATATATGAATCTCCAATGAAGTTATAGCACTAACTACCAAAATTGTTGCATAAAAAAGGCTACTACGGTAATACAAACATTGTTCTACAGTCCAGATAGGGATGCAAACTAGTAAAACATCATCTTTGAAAGAAGGCAACAACCAGTAATCAACATTGTTCTATGGTCCAGATAGAGATGTAAACTAGCAAAACCTCATCTTCAGATGGATACAAGACAGACTCTAAGTCCAGCTACTCACAATTATCAATTACATTTCTAGCTCAGAGTTGTACAGTTTTTTCACCAAACAAAGCAAATGCTCACAATGCTAGTATTATTTATACTGGTAGCAATCATGCATTCTATTGAAGTGTAGACACTAAAATATTACCAGTCGATTGCTCCAATAACACCAGGGTGCAAAAAAATTGACAACTAGGATTGAATACCTGCAAAAGAGATTGCGTTGTGCATAAGGAGATTGCCACTTTCATTAATTCACAATCATATTTGCACAACATGCATCATAATTTTATAGTTCAAAATAAGTAGTTCTTAGATTCAATATGCAACAGAATATGATATCAACATTTAGCTGAACTATTAATTGCATGTTTTCTAATGAAAAACATGAAAGGTATTATTTATGCAAGCATTGTAAAGCTATGCATGGTTCTCTTACACTCAAGAAATTGTAATTAATGATGAGATTGTTGATTGTAGGAATACCAGAATGCTAGAGGAGGGTGAATAACACCTTGACCTGCAGATAACATCTTTTCTTTCTCTTAGGTTCGTGCAAAGTCAAAACATTGGTTAGCTTTTCTCAATTATGTTTTATGGAAATTAGTAACTTAGAGTATATACAGCGGAAACATAAGAACAATATAAATACATTACTAACTCAGAATATCACGTAGTTCAGACCTAGGTCTTACTCCACAGCCTAACGATCTATTAGATGGATTAAGTCTGAATTTCTCACTATAAAAGCAAATTCCTTTAGAGAGGTGAAGAAACCTCACCCAGAATATCTTCTTGCAAATATACCATATAAGTACAATGAAAATATTACCAAGTGAATCCTTGTTGTGTATAAGTTGTAAATTCGAAGTCCCCTTGCACCTCTATATATAATGAGGGTGCATTTAAATAAAGGATAGGACAACTCATTCAGATAGCCTCTAGTTGAAATGAGTTGACTCAACTATCCACTAGTCAATTGAAATCCTAATAAGAAAACCTTATCAGCCAATGGCTAGTATATAGTCGACTACTTCTGCATCTAGTCGATTGATAACACTTCCACTCAATTGCACTCAGTCGACTAAGTTGGATAAGTCCATAAGCTTATCTGCCAACAAGTTTTATCTTCAGTTGACTCCACGAGGATCCAATCAACTCAAACCATGTTTAGTCGACCGATACCCATGATAGTCACCTTAGCTAGCTGATCCAATCAACTCAAACCATGTTTAGTCGACTGATACCCATGATAGTCACCTTAGCTAGCTGATGCAGTAGGTTTTTCTTGTACAATGGTCAATTGACTCATCTGGGACTCTAGTCGACTCAATTAAAACAGAGAGCAAGCCTATTTTCCAACATAGAATTCTAGTCGACCAAGTACTGAACTAAACATCCAATCAGACATATCAATCAACTCAATCTTCAATTTTGCTCAACTTAAACCTAGTAAGCCCTCACAAACTTCTAAGATCAAGCTCATGTTAAAACTATGACACAAATTCATATTCCCAAAATCATGAACCCACAAATTACAAATCACACAATCTCTCACCGCTTACTATTTTTCAATTATCACAATTTTACATCATCGACTGATACCCATGATAGTCGCCTTAGCTAGCTGATACTGTAAGTTTTTCTTATACAATGGTCATATGAATAGGCTCATCTGAGACTCTAGTTGACTCAATTAAAATAGAGAGCAAGCCTATTTTCCAGCATAGAATTCTAGTCGACCAAGTACTCAACTAAGCATCAGATTCGATTGAGACATATCAATCAACTCAATCTTCGATTTTGCTCAACTTACACCTAGTAAGCCCTTACGAACTTCTAAGATCAAGCTCATGTTAAGACTATGACACAAACTCATATTCCCGAAGTCATGAACCCACAAATTACAAATCACATAATCTCTCACAGCTTACTATTTTCCAATTATCACAATTTTACATCGTCCAAGAATCCACCTTTTCTTTGGACCTCAATCCCTTGGATGCACCAAGCTCACAACCTACTCCACATGTCATCCTTCACTACCACCTACAAAATTCACATCTTGCGACTCCCATCAAAACTGTCAAATTAGCTCCAAACTCCTTGTGTTGTGGTCCCTCAGATATCCCATACAACACTTATCTAAACTCTAACAAACCTCTTAAACTTTGAGTTGAACCAACTTGGTCATGCCAAGTCCACATCACAACTCAACCACATTGAGTTATAAGCTCTACGAGCTTCATGTGCATATTACCAAGTCCCTGCAAACTCCATACACACATCAGTAAGACGAGCAAAATTTTATCTTAAAACCCTTTACCAACACATCAAAGCATCTTGATCGAACATGGCCACTCAAGACATGATTACACCAGCAATTAATAGATTATAGTAGACAGTGAACAAAGGTATGAAAATATTATATGGTGGAACTCAGAAGTTGAAACTGTCTTACCAAATAGAGTTGGATACTTATGTGAAAAGAAACATTTACCTAGATGTTAGACAAACCTTGTGACTTGAAGCGTTATAAACCTGATCATAAAAATCTGCTAACTTCAGTTTAATCAATTTGTCTGATGGGGTAATTAGCTTTTATATTTGTATGTTCAAGGAGTTCTAATGTCGAGTGTATAAAAGTAAGCTTAAATTCGAAGCTCATATAACTACAAAATGACCAGAAAGTTTGATGTTAAATTTACAAGTTTTCTTACCGGTGTGAATATTTTTCAAAATTCTCCGAAGTCAAAGAATCAGAGCCTTCACTATCCTCTTCAATATCATCCCCATGTTTATTTATAATGGGGATTGGTCCCGAATGAAATTCAGATCCAGTTGGTACCAGGTTCGGATCAATTGAAAACTTGCGAACTGTTTTTGTAATATTTAACCTGTTCTGCAATTGGTGAATGTTGAAAAAGTTAAAATGCAAACACAAATATCACATACTGCTGTGTATCATTGTTTTAGCATTTCTAAGCAAGATAACAAAAAATAAGGTGATTGATGTGGCACTAAACCATGTAAAGGCCCAGCTAGTGTGGGAAAGTCAAGTGAACTATTGTTTACAAATATTTAGAATTCATCCGTCTTTGTGAATCAAGTGAGGGATCCCCAAAGTCTCAGAAATGACTTCCAGATACCATCACAATCATATACATACCCCACAGTCCTATCAGCCTAGCGCCATTATGTTGAAGTTCCAATATGTCTCAATAGCCAGTAGACCTAAATCCTCATGATGTTCAAAGGGATGATGAGGCAAAAAAAGACCTAAATCCCCATGATGTCGCATAAAGAATGTCAAGTAGAAATGTTTTTAATACCTTTATTACCATTACAAGTTAGATGAGAATCAGAATCTGCAAAAAGTAATGGCCGTAAATGATGAGTAAAGAAACTTACTGTTCCCAGTACATCGCTCACATCAACAGATGCAAATTCACAGGATAATGCTGGGAAACTACACATGAATTAAATATTGAATTGTTAGACAAGTTAAGGCGTAGATGGAATAATAAAAAGATTAATGTAGATAAAGCATTTATGTTATAGAGGCATAGCAATTAGCAGTGTCAACCAATAAGAAGTTAAGAACCAAAAGTGTTAAGCAATAGTAGCTTCAAGCAAGGATCAAATTTCCATTAAATAACCATTTC
Source organism: Curcuma caesia (assembly GCA_037834155.1). Lineage (NCBI taxonomy): Eukaryota > Viridiplantae > Streptophyta > Magnoliopsida > Zingiberales > Zingiberaceae > Curcuma > Curcuma caesia. The sequence continues at coordinate 1,836,645 of JBBMKF010000001.1, read as the reverse complement.
AGTAGTGATTTTTCAGCTATCCTGGTGGTATATTGAGCCAAAATTCCAGCATCTTTCAAGAACATATTTTTAAAGAAAAAGAAAATGAATAGCTAATTTAATATTCCTCGGAGAGGTATAAGTCCACCTCAGACGTGAGTTTTGATTCCATGGCTTTAAGTGAAGGTTAGCCAATTGCTGAAAGATCACATAAGCCTATATCTGATTAAACTAAGAACTACTGCTGGTATTAAGGGAATAAGAAGTCAAAACTAGAACACCTGCTGATCACTTATGTACGAGATGGATGCTAACCAGAATCCAGAGGCACAATAGAAACCTTTCATCTTTCTTAGTGCAGGAAAGTAAAAAAAAAAATGCATGCAACATCCAGATTGTTAACCAACAAATGTGCGTGAATGAGAATCAAATTTGTTAAATAAATTTTCATAGAAACAGGAGGCGACTCAACCTTATGTTAAAATCAATTCGCAAAAACTCTCCATCTGAACTCCTATCAACAATTACAGATGTCGATGTGCTCACTGTCAAATAATTGTTTAGCTCCTGAAATAGAAAATTGAGTCATAAATATTGTAGAGAAAAGTCACAAGTACGATATAAAAAAAAAACATTCTTTGTTAAATAAACAAATATCTAAAATATTTAATTTATATAGTGTATTTTTAAATTTCGTTCCTGTATATACTATTTGTGTTGAACATTGAAGAAAATGAAGAAAGAACTAGAAGTGGTCTGTTCGAAAATCCTTATGAATTAGTAGTTGTTCAAATCCCTTATCTTTTGATTCGTAACTAGAAACCAGGAAGTTAACTTTTCATAACTAAAATTTTCTTCAAAAGGGCACTTAATCATTTCATAACTTTCCTAGTTGGCTTTCCTCTGCTTTCATGATTTCATAATTGATCAAAGCATAGTGTGGCGTCTAAATGTTAAAGTCAAGTTGATGAAATATCAAAGGAGTTGTTAGAATATAGATTCTTTTTCTCCACAGCAGTTAGAATTTCCAAGGATGAAATAATAGTAGTCAAATTCATCCAAGAGTTACTGAATCAAAAAACATGACAGGATAACATTTATTTAACAACTTAATGATTAAAATCGCAAGCATAATCATTTCTCATAAATATAGAAAAGATCAACAACTAATTGCACCAAAATAAATTGACAAGGAAAAATGACAAACCATTCCAAACAAAAACATGATGGAGAATGCTGCTATGATAGATAATCCTGCACCAGAAACTGATGCCTCCGTCAAATCTCGGGGTATTTTCCTGTAGTGTAAAAGGAGGTTTCAGCACCAACAGATACTCAAGTCACTTGTAATTGTTTCTTACTGAGGTATCTCCTCTTCCATGCCAGAATGGGAAACAAAAATAATGGTTCAAATAGACATAAATAGTCCAAATTAACTGCATATTTACAATCTCATGCACAATGTACATTTTATCTGAATGAAAATTTTACTTAAATACTGTGAATTTGAGATAAGGAATCTAATGTCCCTTCCATAATCATGAACAAAGATACAAAAAGTGGTCGAAAAATTAGTATTTCATGTTGCATATCAATCACAGGCCTTAAGAATGAATGCTTTCATTGGAAAATTAGCCCTTAAAGGGACTTCAGGATTCATTGCCTTGTAATATTAAGTAAGACCTACTGAATGACTTATTTCCAAATACATACTGTTAAAGAAATTTTGAATTCATATACCTACTATTAGATTTTGGCTAGTATCGGTATTTGTAATATCAAGGTTTTAAAAGCCTATGGAGGTGCCCCATGGTTTCATGTCATCATAAACACCAATTGCTCATTACCTCTTAAAGCTTCTGTGACTTAATCTCATGACAAGCCTGGTATCATTTTATGCCACCATCAGTTAAGGAATGTCCTCATTTATCATATTTCATCCAATTAACTGATCTCTTCCATTTCATTTTCTTGAATTTTATTTTTCTTATACAGTTATTTCTAAAATACATTATCACTAAAAGTTAGGGAGTTTAATAAATTAGCTGAGTAAACCGATTGTTGACTAAAGCAATATTTGAAATGCATATGCTCATGCAATGCTGTTAACAATTCATATGGATACATAGTATTGTACTATAGAAAGCCTTTCAAATAATGACAGATGAAAATATCATATTTAAACAGTAATGGGTCCTAACTATCAGGGAATGAAATAGGATTTCCATGATTCCAATTCAGGTTTAAGAGTTTCTTTAGTACATTTTCAGGGGAGACCTGTCATTGAAGTAAGAAACTAGTGCTGCATATGCTTGATGATAGATAGATAAACCAAGAACATTGCTAAGGCTTAACGGTGCAACATTGTGTATGATTCAGGGCCATTTAGTTTGATAAAGTAAGCAAGTTAATTGCTTGTGAAGGCATTTCATCCAAGAAAAGTTGAACAAAACAGTAGAGTTAAAGCTTGAAGCTTATAAAACTTGTGAGGGTCTACATTTCTTCCTATAGTTAAATGAACCAAAATGTTCTGTTACGGGTCTCCAAAAATGGCTAAAAAAAAAAGAATTAGCATCCCAGTGTCAGCCTTAAATACCTAAAATAATCTTTGTTCGACAACTGAAAACCACCTACAGAGAACAAAAGACTCCAACAACGCTCACAAGCATAACGTATTTTTAGCAATCGAAATGACGGTTTCCATAACATTGATTAGAACACGGAAGAATGCATAACTTATAAGACCGTTTCGTTTTAAGCTTCATAAACGCGATAGACAACTAGCAGTGGATCAACTCAATGTCCACGAACAATAAAGTCCAATGTGCCTTCTCCATTTCCTCATCCACGAATAACAACCGCGCAAAGATTCCACAGTGCCTACGGAAGTTCATCGCAGATGCCCTAAGAATCAAGAAACAACAGAAGAACACAATCGACTAGGTGCGACAAGAGACGATCCGAGAGATCACAACAAGAATCAACCCGAATACAATACGGTCCGGTGGAAGGGAGGATGGATCCATGGAGTAGTAGGAAGAGGAATGAGAAGGCCGAACCTGTAGAAATCAACGGATTTAAGCTTGCTTGCGGAGATCATGGCTCCAGCGATATAGAGATCCGTCAATACGTCGCCAAATCCAGTAGGGTTTGCGGTTCGCTGATCGAAAACGCGAGCGAGATGAGATCTCGAGAGCTTCCTTTCTCCTTCCGCTTTCACGAAATATTTAGTCCTTTCCTTTTCGCACGTCGCATTCAAGGCCGCAAGTCACCCAATCTAAAATAAATGAAAATTAAAGGATTATGTTGCCAAAAAGAAAAATTGTTACTCAAAAGAATTTAACAGGTTTCTATTTTTTTTATTTATCTATATTTTAAATTAAATTTTTCTTACGAATCAAACATCTTTATCAATAAATATATTATATAATAGATAACAGTTTGATAAAAAATAATTTTATTCTTAAAATTTCTTCTCTAAAAATAGAACACTAATTGAGATTTAAACTGAATAAATTATTAATTAAAATATATTTTAAAAAATAATTAAAATATCTTGTAGAATAGATGAAGTCTAAGTATGAGTAATGAAGAAGTATGATAGTTATTGACGATGATAGAAATCTAATAAGTGTTGACAATGAAAAAAATTCATTAGTAATAGTGTAAAAGCTCAATAAGTATTATAGTAGATTAATCGATTGAAAGTAGGATCAATTAACTCAAATATTAATTGAAGAAACACATAATTGATTATGCACAAATGTAAGTAATTGTTCACAACAAAAGGGATCAATGTTAAAAATAATAACCAATCAATTAGAGATTCCAAACCACTTGTAGCTAAGTGCTAGCACTAGGTATGTCGCTCCCGGAGCATTGTTGAATTGTGTACGATGAAGCAGAGTTGCTGAAGTGAACAAGGATCGAATCTCAACGAAGTCGAGGCAATGCCTTCCTCCATCGTGGTCAACTACAACTTCTCGATTTACCTCCTCACAGATGTCGTAGGCCTAATCGTGTGGGATCGCTAGAGTGGCGAATTCCACCTTTTGCTGAAGTGTTACAAAAGTGAATAAGAGTCAAATCTCAGTGAAGTCGAGGCAATGCCCTCCTCCATCGTGGTCAATTGCAACTTCTCAATTTACTTCCTCACAGATGGTCGTAGAGCCGACCATGTGAGGTCGCTAGGGTGGTGGATTCCATCTTTTGCTGAAGTGTTGAAGTTAGCATTAGGTATGTTGCTCCTAGGACATAGTTGAATTGATTATGACATAGAAGAGTTGCTGAAGTGGACAAAAGTTGATTTTCAACGAAGCTGAGACAATGTCCTTCTCCGTTGTAACCAATTACAGTTTCCTGATTTACCTCCTCACAGATAGTGGTGGGGCCGATTGAATAGTAGATTCTACCTTTTTGCTGAAGCTAGCATTAGGTATATTTCATATCTATGTTTTGATATGTCTACTACATACTAAATTATACACATGCTGTTTAGATCGAACAAAGACTATTGAATCAACCGAGTTGGATAAATCAAATGAACCAATTCAACAAAACAAATCAAGCAGATAAGGAACTTAAACTAGAGATGCAGCAACTAAAGAAAAGTAAGGATGAGCTCCTTTAAGCATGAATAACCACCCTGTCAAGTAACACTTTGAAGCGCACAATGTTTTAACTTCTGGTAAAATTTTATTCATAGGTTTTAACTGACAATCAAGAAATGGAACTACAAGGATTTGACAAAATTTTTAAAAAAATAATAATAACAATAATCAAAATCTTTGATTTCTGAGCTGATATTCTAGTTGTCAATTGATCTTTCCTCTTTATAAGAAAATAGACAAGACCAGTCGTCAAAAAGTACTCTGTACAAGAACAAAATGGTCGAAACACATTTGTAAGAAGAGTAAAAGATTTTGGAGGTGTTTACATCAAAATTACATCTCCCTTGGAAAGAACTATGAATCAGTTGAACCTGAGAACAAGCAAACATCATACAAACAACTACATTGTGTCACTAAAAGATGCAAATACAATACACAAATAAATCTTCGGCTATATAAATATAGTAAAGAATCGAGATTTAAGATGGAATAATAACTTAAGCAAGATGATGGAAGCATAAATGCTCTAACTTTTAGAATTTAGAGTTTAAAGGATCTCTTTTTTGAATTGAGTAAGACAGAAACAGAATTTCAATAGTAGATGGGCTTTGGGTTTGTGTGAGAATCCTCCCAATTAACTAGATAGGTCTGACATAGATCTAATTAGCTTGTTGACATGTCAATGACCTGAACTAGTGGGGTGACAATATGACAATTCAGGTCATGTCTTCTTTAGATTCTTAACACACCCCTTCATCTATCAAAACACCCTTTTAGGTTAGTAGATGTATTTCCTTAAGTGGTAGATGCACCCTTTTATGCATTACATGCACCTCTTCAAGTGGTACATGCACCCCTTCGAGTGGTAGATTGATCCTTTGGGGTGATACATAGTAGATGAACCCCGGGCCTTTAGTTTGTAGATACATTCCTTTCAATAGCATTGTCACATATTTAATCACTAACTTAATAATACCAATTGTTGAATCATCTCTATGGATGTTTGTTGGATTCCTCTATGCATATTTTAAAAGTTTATTTTGATAAATAAACAATGAAAGTATGATAATCTAAATTATTATAACACACGCATTAAAAATCACATGAGGATACACACGTGTGTAGACATAATCATAAAAAAGATAGCATAAATAAATTCTACATGTTGGATAACATGAAATGAAAACGACATCAACTAACAACTTTTAAAAAAAAAATATCTCTACTCGTATCAATGCCGAGATCTCCATGAGATAACTTCACTAAGTCATCTATCGTATCTTTATTTTGATACTAGTCGAAGGAAGGAAACAAAGCGATTCAAGAAAGAACCCACAATTCGATTCGGTATCCGACGGCTCAAAGCAACCCGACAATATGAATTGAACTAAACGGAGATGATTAAGCCACTGTTTGAAGGTCGGATGGCTTATTGCCAACAAAGGATAGCAGGCCTAATGGCATGAGAGTTTCAACAACAATAATTGTTCGCCGGAATAATAGCCAAGGGCGGAAGAAGAAGCACCTCGCGGCTAGAATAACCTTTGCTCTCCAAGTTGCTCGGCATGGTAGCTCCAACCCAGACAATGGTGGCTGGCTGATGGAGGATGGGGGAGGTTGGATGCTTGGACAACGGTAGAAGGCCATCGATTGGTGGTCCTCTTGGATGGTAATACAAAGGGCAGAGCCCCTTATGGTCTATGGAAGTGGCAAGAGGGAGAGGGGTGGCAGCAAGAAGGACTAATTCTATTAAATCTCTCTTCTATAGAGATTGATTTATAGATTTTTAATGGATTTGATTTACGAATCAAAAATCCATAACCATTAGCCCAAAATTCAAACCAATGTTGCTTCAAAATCAAACCACATTTTATTAATATCAAATCAATTTGGTTTATAATTAAATCAGAGGGTCCATTTTGTCTTCAAAAGACATGGCACATCCGCGCTTTCGTTCCGATAAAATATCTTCCATATTTTCTTTTCGTCTAGTCCAATCAGACTCAATATCTCTCGATTTGAAAATCTAATTCTCAAATTCATTTTATATATTTTAAATAATCTTGTAGTGCGTGTGATCTTATAGGTTCTCGATTTATGTTGATCATCCATAATTAATTATTAATTATGAATCGATTATGTGTGGCACCTAGTAGTACATTATGACCTCCAATTAAATAAAAAATCACAGTTGATTTCAGAATCACTTTTGAACCCTTCATCAGCTACAGTTGTTCATGCGTCTGTTTCTTTCACTCATCTTATACCCGCTTAGTTCAGGGCATGGTCTATGAGTTAATCCCACTAGGATGACTACGTCACACCTAGCCCAAGCAGTAGTTTCTTGTCTTGCGGATTCAAATTACTCAAACATCTATCCAAGAGGATCATCCTCTTGATGTGTTTCTATATTGGCCAAAGACTGATGAGTAACAATCATGACAAATAGTCATAGTGTATACGTCTCCTAATAAAAAGAGTAGTGAATTCATTTGTAGACTACTTAATCACCTTCAGACACATCCCGGGACCACACCTCCGTAGAGACGTTTGCTTAAGATGTTAAAGTATAAGTTTTCATAACTAGGATGACTTGAATACCACAAATCAATTAAGAAACTTGTACTTGAGCTGCAATAAGATCTTCATAAATATGTATAAAACCACATGAAATCTCATGGTAGGTCACATCCGATAAATTAGTTACTCTTAATCAGCATCCATATATTAACTCTCAATATTTTAATATTTTTAGCCAGTTAAGATTGACTGCTTAGTTAAACCAAGGAGTCTCACATATGCTAATCTTACAAAATCAATAATGTCCAGTCTCATTAAGTCATCCACTAGAAAATATTTCAATACGTACATAATGACACAGTAGAGATACCCACTAATTGTAATCTAATCATAATTTCTCTCATGTTATGCATTGTATTGTGAACCTCGTTAATTAAGTTTAAGATATAATTAGATACATAGAGAATGTACACTCAAAAAAAATTTTTATTTATCCAATAAATAGTATATTATCTAATATGATTATTTTAGGACACCCCTCAAATAAAACATACGCCCACTTAGCTTAATGGCGATCACCTTGGTATCCAATACCACAAGCTTCTATATGACTCTCAATTTACTTTAAGGTAGAAGTTTCATTAAAGGACTTGTTAGATTCCTTTTAGTGAGAATTTTTTCAATTTATAGTTCATTCCTACTAGTGATCTCCCTAATCAACTGATAGCGATGAAGCACATGTTTGGATCGTTGATGAGACCTAGGTCTCTTAACTTGAGCAATGGCCCCATTGTTGTCGCAGTAAACTGGTAATGCTTCAACAATACTCAAAACCACACCAAGTTCAGTGACGAACTTCTTGATCTAAATCGCTTCTTTTACTACTTTAGAAGCTGCAATATATTCCACCTCAATGGTAGAATTAGTAAAGGTTTCTTACTTAAAACTTTTTCATCTTATTTCACCTCTATTTAAGGTAAATATGTATCCATACTAGGATTTAGAATCATCCTTGTTTGTCTGAAAACTGACATCAGTATACATACATATAATCATATCACCCTCTCCATATACCAAGAACAAATTCTTAGTTCTTCAAGTACTTAATGATTATCTTAATAGCCACCTAATGATCCGTATTCAGATTCAACTGGTATCTTCTCATGACACTCAGAGCGTATGATATATCGAACCTAGTACATAATATAGCATACATGATTGATCATATAACTGACACATATGGGATCTGGCTTGCAAATTCTCTCATCTTGTGTGTGTGAGCACATAGATTTTGAAAGGTAAATTTCATATCTCATGGAAATGAAACCTTTCTTGGATTCTTCCATGCTAAACTATTTTAGCACTTTTCGATGTATGTAGACAGTGAAAGACCAAGTAACTTTTTCGATCTATCTCTATAGATTTTAATCCTAATAATATAGGTTGCTTCTTTCATATCTTTCATGGAGAATATTTTTGACAATCAAACTTTAACAGACTATAGAACGGATATATCATTTCTTATAAGTAATATGTCATCAACATATAATACTAAGAATACGACCGTACTCCCACTAACCTTCATGTACACACAGAGTTCATCTAGCTTTTGTGAGAAATTAAACTCTTTGATTACCTCATCAAAATAGATATTTCAACTCCTAGATGCTTGCTTTAGTCTATAAATGGATCATTGAAACTTGGATAGTTTATTTTTGTCAACAGATGTGAAACCTTCGGATTGTATCATATACACATCCTCGACTAGATTCTCATTAAACAAAGTTATTTTCACATCCATTTGTCATATCTCATAATCGTAATGAGTTACTATGGCTAGGAGTATCCAAATTGATTTAAGCATAGTCATTGGTGAGAAGGTCTTGTCATAGTCAATATCATATTTTTGACGATAGTCTTTCGCCACCAGTCTTACTTTGTGAGTAATCAAATTACCATCCATGTCAATTTTCTTCTTGAAAACTCATTTGCACCCAATAGATGTTATCCATTCGGGTGGGTCCACCAAATTTTAAACTTGGTTTTCATATATAGAATCCATTTTCGATTTCATGGCTTTTAACCATGAGTCTCATTCTGAATTTTTTAAAATTTCTTCATAACTAGTAGGCTCTATGTCTCTCGATTCACTTATCAGAAATCCATATCTTTCAGGAATTAGACGTGTCCTACTAGATCTATGAAGTGATGATGTATCCATAGGTTCAACCATTATATTATCTCTATGAGTAACAGACTGTGTGTTGGCGATCTGGATCTCCGTTCTGCGATCCGGATTCTATCCGCCCCGAAGAGCATAGAACCCCACAGAACAAAAATTCTAATCCCGC